>VXBL01010053.1:21320-86836 GCA_013400195.1 Aramus guarauna
AAAAAAAAAAAAAAAAAGTTAAAAAAAAAAAGTAAAACTCATGTGTTGAGATAAAGGCAGTTTAATATGACAGAAAAGGAAAATAATAATAATAGCAACAACAAAACAAGTGATGAACAGCACAATTTCTTACCACCTGAACTTAATGCTCAGCTAGTTCCAAAGCTGCCCCAACTCCCAGCCATCCCCCCCACTTATATACATGACATCATATGGTATGGAATATCCCTTCAGTCAGTTTGGGTCAGCTGTCCTGGCTGTGTCCCCTCCCAGCTTCTTGGGCACCCCCTGCTTTCTCTTTGGCAAGGCAGTATGAAAAGCTGAAAAGTCCTTGACTGCTTGGCAATGACTAAACCATCAGTGTGTTATCAACATTATTCTCATCATAAATCCAAAACACAGCACTATACCAGCTACTAGGGAGAAAATTAACTCTATCCCTGCCAAAAGCAGTACATAATTGAACTACAAACTTTTAACTACATGGGGGTCTGGATCAAGTCTTAAATGCTCTAATTCAAATATTTGTGAGATGTCATAGTGGAAACAGTATAGTAAAGCGCTAGTTTTCCCATGGAGAAACAGTTAGGTTGGTATGGACATGAAATATTTTCCATTTAATTTTTTGTACTCATAATTCATCAAGGCTAAAATAGACAATTTATTCTCTTCGTTCTTAATGAAATTCTACACAGATTTGAATCTACTAAAGATATGTCTGCATTTTTAAAACTGTTTGTCACTGCTTTTCAAAAGTCTTCAAAAAAGGTAATAATATTCTACAAATATATGAGTGAAGAAGTGACTGAATTTATTTTATAAAACACATCAACTGTGGCAAATCACCTGGAAAAGATAGCCCCCTGCATGTTTTATAAAAGAAAGCTAAAGCTATTTACAAAAAGGTAATCAAAAACTCTTCAGTGAAATAGGCACTGTAGAGAATTCTTCAAACCATGAAGACAACAGTAATTCAGCACATTTTGGAATATAAAGACCCTACCAATGAAACTATTGTTTATCTAAAGTTATTTTAAGCTGCAGCCTGTATGTAGTGTAGCCTTTTTAAAGATCTGTAGGCATAGTACATTCAGAGATATTGGGAAAACACACAAAGAAACATCTGCAGAAATAGCTACACTTAACAAAGAAGTTGATAAATTAGAAAAGCATATAAATGAAAAACAAAAGAAAAGAGGAAAAAAGTCAAAAGTCTGCTTCTTTTTTCTTTTGTGCTTCAAAAGTGTATGACTACAGCTTCTATCAGGTACCTTTTAAAAATGTTGGTTCTGTGCTGTAGGATCGTTGATCTCTCTCCTCACTGAGAAAAGTTGAGTCATTTGGCCCTTAATACTCACTGAACTGCAGAAAGACTTTCTTTTCATAGAATGTGTTGAATATCCATGAAAATTAGCAGGCTGTTATGTGATGAAGAACAATTTACCTGATGGTCTAGGTTATATTAAAGACCTGTATACCATTCACTTGTCACATAGATAGACGAACAAATAGATGAATAAAATAATAAGTCATCTTACTTGCAGTGAACATTGCATAAAAGCAGAGTTCCATCATGAATTTTAGGACATGGTCATCCAAAGTACTGTGTAATCAGGGAACAATCACACAAAATGTTTAAATATTTGCTTAATTTTCAGTGTGAGAATATTTACTGTTGACTGGAAAAGAAGGAGATACACTAAATGATGAAAGGGTCACAGGATGACAAACCTTTTTCAAAGTGTTCAAAGTATTTATTTTGTCCTTCAAATTAATTTGTATTTAATTATAAAAATTGTATCTGCCCTTTACTATGAGAAATTTATGTCATTTTGTTTGGCTTTCTACTAGATAAGTCCACAAAGGTTTTTGCTATTAAAGAGGAAGGCGCATGTCTCACAACAGTTCATCATTTTTTGTCTCATTGAATATCAGCTAGAAAAAGAAAGAATTGGATATAATGGAGAGATCTCTTTTTCTCAATTTGTCCCTAGTGGTTTTTATTTTATTTAAACATGGCTTATATCAAGTCTCTGATACTTTCTGACTTCTTGGATATGGCTTGTGGGCTTAAATCTTAAGTTCTCTTCACACTATACTCTTTATTCTTAGTATTTTATTTTCTCAGTATTTTGCAGACATTTTCCACTTCATACAATTTCATCTTTTTCATCAAAAGTTCCTGCTTTTCTTATTGTAAAATATGTGTACACATGGAAGAGTTCCTTCCCAGCAGACATTCTTTGTGAAGGTGGATCTATAGTACCCTGACTGGAAATAAAGGGAATTTTTCTAGTAATACTATTATTTGTCTTTACCAAGGAGAAAAACTGAAGATAAGTGTGTTCTTATCTTAATGTGATCTTTTCCTTATGTTGTATTCTTCAAGTCCAATATATTGGGGTTTTTAGGGTGGACGTGGCAAGAGGATTGTCTTGTAAGATCTTGTAGATTTACTGTTATACTCCTTTTTCATTCACTGCCTTTTCTAGTTTTTCCATGACTGGGAAGTCTCTGATGTTCCTTCATGGCATGGATGACCAGTATTTTGTTGAAGGCCTTCTTGTTCTCAAGGGATATAAGATTCTCTTATTAAAACTTCCAGCAAAATGCTCACTAAATGCAGTTTAAAGAGGCAGAATACCAGGTCCTCTTCACAGTTTTCCTGTAGAACAGGAAGGGGGGGTGCAATAACTTCAGCACAAACTACTTAACCTACAAGTCTCTTCCATATCCTCATTTCTTGTTATTTTTTCCTCTGGAAAAATGGAATTTTCTGTATCATTTTGACAATTTTTGTGTTTAATCTTACCGTTTGCTAGCTGTTTGTCTTTAAAGAAGTCTGGGGTTATTACCAAAGCTTTGGAATTTTTTTTGCCTATCTCTTAAAAAGGGATTCATTTAGACACTGTTTAAAGATTAGGTATCTAGTTAAAACCTGGAAGTGCAAGGACTGTTTAAGCAGGGACAGGAACCTTTAGTAGTTACTTTTTCCCATTCTGAGACAGATTTTTTTTTTTTTCTAAATACATAAATACATATAGATGAGTGAAATCCCATCTTTATCTAAGTAATTTTTCCTCTTGAACTTTGAAAAATTTCAAAGTTATTGTACCTTGCATGCTTTCCAGGTATATTTGATTTTCTATTATCTTCTGAAGGTGAAGAATCAAGTATCCATGAAGTATAATGTATTTGATATAGCATTATTTCTATTTTAATTGGTGCTTAACATTACCAAGACCTTTCCTTTGTTTGGTGAAAACCTGTGTTTGATTATAATTGCCATCTTATTGTTAATAATCATTTCATCCACTCAAAAATGCAATTAGAATATTCATGCTTGATTAGATATTTGATAAGAAGCATTGGCCTATTTTCATATTCTTTAGGACAAAATCTTATAAATCAGACAAAAAGAGTAAATTTAAGTAAGTTTTATGCAAAATAGTTTAAGCTTGTACTAATGTCAAAGCTCAAATATTAGATAGTATAGTCATAATCAATGATCCTGATATTATTTTTCATCATTTTTTACAGTATCGGTATCAAAAAATTACCCAAAGAAACTTTTTTCCCTGAGGAATGGGAATAAATATAAATAGACGAAGAGACTAAATATTTACCACATTTTTGTTATGTGTAATGTGTTATTTAAGAACAAAAGTAAAATATGAAGGCCATATATACACAACTGCAATGGTTAGAATGTTTGGCCATATACTAAACATCCAATTATTTTTCAGTAATAATTTATAACATATTCTCTACCTTTGTGTTGCAGTTTAGGTCAAGACAAACTAAACACACATTAAGTGCTATGCAATAATTGGATCTGTGTGAAGGAGTTTGCATGTTTATTGCCATGGTGACAGAGTGATTAATAATGCAAAGAACACTGCAAAGTTACAGAAAAGTGACAATGTCTACTTTGCTTTTCCTTGCCAACAGAAGCAGTGGATGTCAGAGGCCAGAAGAAGCAGGCAGCTGAACATGAGAACATCATGTAGCTCCAGCCATGAGAACATGGTCCTGGGAACTCTCAGAGGTCTTCCACAGTCAAGTGTCCCCAAAGATAGATAGAGTCATGATGTTCCCCTTTGGCCTGGGAATGATGAGTTTTATGAGGTGGAGGATCAACAGATAGGTTGATCTTTGCTAGTTGGTGGACCATTCTGAGTTGATGCTCGCTAACTGGTTGCTCTAAGTTGCTCGGCAAATATTCTTATATAACTTTGGTTCTTCAATATCTACCAATATTTTTGTTACTATTATTATTAGCTGTTTGTTTTTTTTTCCCATAACATCTGCCTAGTTGTGTTTTAACAGAAGTTATATCTCTGACCTGTATAGCAACATATTGAAGGCCACACTGTGGACCTCTTACATCAGCCTTAATACTCAAGTGGTGCCAACTCAGTAACCTAGAGATGCCTGATTCTTGTGACTTGAAGAAGCACTGATACCCACTCACATATATTCAACTACCTGACCAAACATTACCTGGGAGTCCATAGTTGCTTGTAGGGCTGCCACGTAATCAAGTAATTTTAATCCATCTAGTTGACATTCAGGTGCCATGTCTTTCTACTTCTGGAAATACTTTATCTCTTTGTGTTACATCCTTCCCTCTCAGTATACAATTCTCCTTGTTTGAAATACTTTCCCCTTTGAGATTATTACAACTCCTAGGCTTTCTGGTCCTTGTATAATATGTTTTTGATCATGCTTAGAAGCCATGTAAGAACAAGCCACCTTAAATAACCTTAAGCTTCCTTATGTATTTTGGTCAGGCAGATGAAATGCTAAAAATAACATGAAGTCTCATATACTGTAAATAAGCAGCTGAAAATAGAAAGGAACTATTGTTTAAATTACATACCAGCAGCAGCAAACTATTTGACTATCGTCTTTTTGAACAAGGTTAGCTTAAACTGACTTCAGTACTCATATGAGCTTTATTTGACTGTGCATTCAAAAGGAGTATGATCATGTACATAGTAAACATGTAAGATGTAACTCTTAATTCTTAAGTATGACTTAGCCTTTAAAGAAAACAAAGTTCCTTTAACCTTTGAATGACACGAAGCCACGTTGACCAAGCTCAGTTCAAATATGACTATTCACTCGATTTCTCCGCAATATGGTTAATTTGTGTCAAGTTTAACACTTATTAGTGGAGCAAAGGCCTTTTTTTTTCTTTTTTTCCCTTTTTTTTTTTTTTTTTAACCTGTGTTTTGGTGGGAAGAAAAGATGCTGGGGTTGGTTTTTTTGTTTGCTTTGCTGGTGGTTTTTTTTTTTTTCCAATTCTGATTAAATCAGTCATGCTTTTCATAAATGTATCAGCTGCAGCTACACTTTTTCAGAAAAAGTATTACTAAATCTCAGACAATGTTTCTGTTTAAAACTGATCAGAGAGAAACTGAAATAACCAGTAACATATAGATATGCTGCTTATCATATGGGAAACCCACCTTTAGATCCATAGTTTGCCTCACTCAGAGTCATGACTTGAACATGGGTCTAAGTATTAAGTGTATTCCTGTTACATGAAAATACTTTGAAACATCTTAATTTTTTCACTAAAAATGCTTTTTTTTTTTTTTTTCTTTTCCAAGTTACAAAAAATTATCTCATAATGGAAAACTGTTTTCCATTCAGGTCTACTTATAATGGATTGATCACACTTCTATCTTCACTTCTGTCACACTTCTGAGCTACCAAACATCCAACCTGCAAAACAGCCGGCATCCACCTCTTCTGACAGTGTTGTTTAGCTAAGAGATCTTCAGACAAGCTTCACTGCGGTCCGAGGCAGATCATCTTTTTTTTTTTTTTCAGAAACAGTTCACCATTGTCTTTAAACAACTTTAGTTTTTCTGTTTAAGAATGCCAACTGAGATTACACTTCCATTACATTTTATATGCACAGCAGTTTGCGTAAGAATGTTGTTCCACTAAGAAGAAAGCAATCTCTGAACTTGTTCCTGCAAAATTGGTATTGTCTAGGGAAAGATGTGTCAGATGGAATTTTATAAGAACTAAAATTAAACTTCAGAAGTTTGATATCCTTCTTCACTCCCCTTTTCAGTCATAACCATTCTGGTCCAGAACAGTTGAGAACAATTTGTCTTCATCTTTTTCTTTAGCTAATGAGAAAGAAATAATTACCGAAAGGATTACAAGGATAGCAGTCAGTCACTGAGGGGAGCTGTTCCAGAGCTGGCCCAGCCCACAGCAGAGCGGCAGACCATGGCACACAGAGGATTTTCCTGAGACAGGGAAACGCCGGGGGAGCGGAGAGACCCGCCAAGAGCCAGCAGCTCTCGCAGGAGACACTGACGGGGCCTGGCCATTGCCAGAGCCACGGCGGCCACCCCACACCCGCACAGGGCAGCCCAGGCAGCGCGAGCAGTTCACACAGCAGGTCACGTGGGAGGGCGCGCAGGGAGGTGCCTCTTCAGAGGGATATTCCATGGGCCGGTGGGAGACTTGAAGTGCACGTAACCCAGCAACTGGGCACCGTTCTGTGACAGGTCGAGGGCACCCATCCTACCTGACCCTCACGGCAGAATGGTGGGCACTCGTCTGAGGGCAAAGGCTGCAGCAACGGCTGGGACCTCCACCCAGACGGAGCTGCTGAAGGGAGAGGCTGCCGTGCAGACCTCAGAGTGCCCAGGCCTTTCCCCTGGGGCAGGGATGGGCGGCAGACCTGCCTGCAAAAGGTGAGCCCAGGTAGAGGACCTCCTGCAGCAGGTGGTGAGAAGGCTGCGTAACATCAGGGAGGGTAAGAATGAGTTATACAGCTGGTTCCAAGCATAGTCTGCCATGGACCCACAGCTCACAGCCAAGTAACCAAAAATTCCCCCACCGGCACGTACAGAAGGGAGGGAGGCAGCAATGCAGAAGAATGGAAGTTTCGACAGCAAGGACCAGCAGGAGGAAGACTCTTCCCCCGAAAGCTAAGGTGCCCTTGCAGAACCACTTCATCTCTCTGCAGACTGAAGAGGAAAGACCTGCTTGTTGTAATCAATGAACAAAGTCCCAGTAATTTCAAGATGGCTTAAAATGGAGCATTAGAAAACAAAACCTCCACAATTTTAGCAATAACATTGCAGATATCAGTAAGAAAATGAATAATAAAGCTATAATATGATTCTTCACTTTAAAGAATAATTTTGTTTTATCCCTGACTGTTTTATCCCTTATCTTTGACTTATATATGGAACCTACGCTGGCTAAAATGAAAAACACAGAAGATTACTACCTGGTGTGATTTCTCTGACATAGTCTAGGTCGTACATGGTGCTTTATATTTTTACTTATCTTGTGAAAACTAGAAAAAAGAAATTAACAAATCTTTACTTTTAAGCATTTATGTTAAGCTAGTTCTCCATAAATATCCCTTAATTTTACTAATGTTAAAGATTTTCAGAGTACTACTTACCTCATGATTCTTCACTCTGGAGTGCCCCTGGGTGAGTATAATACAAACTTCAAGCTCCAATATCTTCCCCAGGTATAGATTATCATTTTCTGACAAGTTTATTGTATAGATACAGGCTAGTCGTAAACTAAATTGTACAATTATAGGTGACCTATACTAACCCTTCTACCATTTCTGGCTACTGCATCTTTGACTTTCCAGAAAACTTTTCCTTTTCTTTTCTGCCTACAATCTGCTTATTACTATGCAACTTCCTACTTGGTTTTATGGTATTCTTCAGCTGTGTTCCTTATACACATCTATAATGAAGTTGTGAGAGAGATATATAACTTTTAAGACCTCCAGAGGATAATTTAATCCGCCTAAATTAGTACTTCAGCTGTCAGTAAGTTAAACATGCCCAGAACTGTTTTCTGGCACTGAGGCCAACAGCCCATATCTGTACTATTAAACTGTCCTCACCTCAGAAACAATTTGGCAACATCGAAACTGAGTATGGAAGATGATCCTGGCCCATAGCAGCTCCTGAGCTCTGCCCAGGAATTGTCAGGGAAAGCGTCAGTTGTTCTAGTCCAAAACCACGCTGGGGTTTGTTCCATCTTTGCCCAAAATATAGGTGACTGAATTATGTTTCCCATAAATGTTCCCTTGCTATTCTAATGTACTAATGTAGCAGATCTAAGCCTGAAAGAACAAGCTTGTATTTTGTTGTTTGTTTGCTTGCTTGGCAGATGCCAATGAACAGAGTACAGTTACTTGGATGGATATCATGTATGGCAATATGTAAAAGCTTGTTCAGTAGCATGTACATGGAGGGCAAAATAGGAGAAAGGGCATTTTTCTTCAAATAAATTGATTATCATCTATTTGAGTTTAGCCCTTTAAAAGCAGAATCCATAACCAATTTCTGTCAGTTATCTGATTACATTATCTCACCCATAGTGTCACTTTTATATCATCATGTAGTATTATCCCAGAGAATCCCAGAATTCAAGAAGTCTGTTCTGAAAGCACCAGCTGAAAGAAAAGGTTAGTAATTCCTCCCTGTCTCCAAGCACCAATGTTGTTCTTAATGTGTGGAGGAGCGTGGCAAATGTCAGCCCATGATAGCTCATCTCTTGAGTGGCAGCAGAAACAGATAACTGAAGGGGTTATTCACACTATCTGCTTTGGGCTAGTTTAAACATGCAACTGAGATGTGATTGAGATTTGGAAGTTAGTTCTTAATTCCCTATGTAGCTAATAGAGTGAAAGAGAATTACCGACAGAGGTGTCAGAATACTACAACTGGATGATTAAAATTAGATGGTAGGAACTTTATACTCTCTAATACAAGTCAGTAAAAGTCACTAACTTCTAAACTCAGTGTGAAAGTGAAAAGATGTTGTCCCAACTTTTAAATACATCAGTCATGTTATATTAGTCATCCTAGGCACTAAAAACATGCTTTTGCTTGCAAAACAGATTTGATAA
Organism: Aramus guarauna; assembly: GCA_013400195.1. Lineage (NCBI taxonomy): Eukaryota > Metazoa > Chordata > Aves > Gruiformes > Aramidae > Aramus > Aramus guarauna. The sequence goes on from VXBL01010053.1 coordinate 30,241, forward strand.
TGACCACTTGTGCATAAGGGTAAGAGATGTGAATAATGAGAAGATGTATTCATTCAGACTGAAAGTACTGATGTTTGTTGCATGGATATATTCAAGAGAGAGCCAGGAAATAAATTGGAGTAGGGTAACGCAAGTGTTTATTAATGTTGGCCAAAGCTCTACAGCTTTTGCAGCTCTGCTTTTGCTGGAGGAGGAAATCAGGGGGAAATACCTGAGGAGGAAACACATGATGTCTAAGAAAAATCATATAGGACTGTGATGGGTTGAGCCTGGCTGGAGGCCAGGAGCCCACCAAAGCCACCCTGTCACTCCCCTCCTTAGCAGGACAGAGGAGACAAAATATAGGAAAAGGCTTGTGGGTTGAGATAAGGGCAGGGAGAGATCACTCTGCAATTATCGTCACAGGATAAACAGACTCGACTTAGAAAAATTAATCCAATTTATTACCCAGAAAACAGAGTAGAGAAATGAGAAATAAACCTAAATCTTAAAACACCTTCCCCCACACCTTCCTTCTTCTGGGGCTCCAATTCACTCCCGATTTCTCTACCTCCTCCCCCTCAGTGGCACAGGGGGACAGGGAATGGGGGTTGTGGTCAGTTCATCACACGTTGTCTCTGCCACTCCTTCCTCCTCAGGAGGAGGACTCCTCACACTCTGCCCCTGCTCCAGCCTGGGATGCCTCCCACAGGAGACAGTCCTCTATAAACTTCTCCAACATGAGTCCTTCCCACAGGCTGCAGTTCTTCANCAGAGCCAGCTGGCATTGGCTCTGTCGGACCTAGGGGAAGCTTCTAGCAACTTCTCACAGAAGTCAGCTCTGTAGCCCTGCCACTACCAAAATCTTGCCATGCAAACCCAATACAAGGACTAAAATATAATTAAACTTAATGTATTTTATTGTATTGAAATATTGAGGATTTGTTGGTGCTTATCCTCTCCTGGAACAGGATTGTAAGATAAGAAATGGCAACACTTCCCCTCTCATTTTAGGTTGGTTGCTCAGAAGTTTTAGGAAGATACTAATTTTATGCACAAAAATATTACAAGACTACACTAAAATATTATCACATCACTTTCCAGCACTGAGAGCCACCTCAGGAGGAATTATCATCCAACACATGTTTTCACTGATTCGAATATACATTTCAGAATTAGTCCTGTAACTCAGAAATAAATTGAAGGACAGTTCTTGGACTTCCCCAAAAGATTTTTAAAATTTTCTTCATATCAGAAAAACTTATGAACAGGGGAGGAGAGTATGTTAAATGACCATTTAACAAAGTTGGGAAATATTTTTTTTTTACAATCTCATTGGCATTACTGCAGTAATAGAACAGCATCTCTAGGAAAGATCACACAGCCCATAACTGGCAAAAAACAGCTGTTAAGGTAGAAATGATAGTAAAAAATGGGGTGTGAATGAAATACCCAAAGCTCTCTGGCGGGTATCTGCTCAAAGACAAGCTTTTACATGTGAAAAAGAAGATGACTAATCCGCTGCATTAAACTGTAACCAGGGATACTCTTCAAACAAAGAAGGAGGCAACTTGAAAAGAAATCAGAGACCTCACAAAGGAAGCAGCAACAGTCAAACCTAGCTTGACATCGCTAGAAGACACCCTGCAGTGCCCCAGCCCTTGACCAAGCAGGGCAGAGCAGCCATAGGGCAGTGTGAGCAGGTGCACTCTAGTGAGTGGGATGGCATTGTAGGGTGTAATAGTCAGGGTAACAGTGCAGGGAATACACCTCAATTGTGCAAGCATGAGCCTGTGGGATGCTTTCTCAGCAGTGTATGCATCAGCAGGGTGTTGGGAGTGGCAGAGGTACACTCAAAGACAGAGCACCCTCATGTCCCACAGGAAGGTTGCTTACAGAAGGGAACCCACCTTCTTATAATGGTTGAAAATATGTTGCCAAAAGAAAGAGTAAAACAAAAGTGCTTCCATTTCTAAATATCCTTCAATACACTTGTTGTGGGTCTTCTTCTTCAACAACTGAAGAAAAAATTGCCCTTAAAAGTTTAATTTTAGAGTCTATAACTATTATTAGTATTATACTATAGAATCATAGCACGGTTTGGGGAGGAATGGACCCTTACAGATCATCTAGTCCAATCCCCCTTCCTTGGGCAGGGACATCTTGCAATAGATCTGGTTGCTCAAAACCCCATCCAATTTTACCTTGAACACTTCCGATAATGGGACTTCTTTGGGCAATCTCTTCCAGTGTCTTACCATCCTTGTCATATAAAGTTTCTTCCTTATGATAAATTTAAACCTACTTTCTTTTGGTTTAAAACCATTGTCCCTTGTCCTGTCACTACAGGCCTTGTTAAAAACCCTCTCTCCATCTTTCTTATAAATCCTTTTTATATACTGAAAGGCCACAATCAAGTCTCCCCAGAGCCTTCTTTTCTCAGGCTGAACAAGACCATCTCTCTCAGCCTTTCTTCATGAGAGGTGTTCCAGTCCTCTGATCATGTTTGTGGCCCTCCTCTGGACCTACTCTAACAGGTCCATGTCTTTCTTGTGCTTGGGACCTCAAAACAGGACTCAGTATTCTAGATGGATTCACACAAGAGTGGAGTAAAGGGGGGGAGAGTCACCTCCTTTGATCTGCTGGCCACATCTCATTTTATGAGATACGATTGCTTTTCTGGGCTGCAAGCATACATTGCTGGCTCATATCCCATTTTTCATCCATCAGTATCCCAAAGTCCTTCTCCACAGGGCTGCTTTTAATCCATTCATCCCCCAGTCTGTACTAATACTGGGGATTGCCCTGGACCAGGTGTAGGACCCTATACTTGGCCTTATTGAATTTCATGAGGTTCACATGGGCCCACTCCTCAAGCCTGTCAAGGTCCCTCTAGATGAAATCCCTTCCTTCTAACGAATCAACTGCACCACTCAGGTTGCTGTTATCTGCAAATTTGCTGACAGTGCACTGAATCCCACTATGTCATTGATGAAGATATTAAACAGTATTGGTCCCAGTACAACCACTGAAGAACACCACTCATTACTGATTTCCACTTGGACATTGAGCCACTGACTATAGCACTTCAGACACAGCCACCTATCCAGTTTCTTCTTATCCATCTAACAGGCCATCCATGAAAACCACATCTCTCCAACTTAATGGCAAGAATGTTGTGGGAAACTGTATCCCAGGCCTTACAGAAGTCCACGTAGATGACATCTGTAGTTCCTCCCTTGTGCACTGATGCAGTCACTCCACTGTAAAAGGCCACTATATTAGTCAGGACATTTTGCCCTTTGTGAAGCCATGTTGGCTCTCTCTGATGACCTCTCTGTCATTGATATGTTTTGGCATGTCTTCCAGGAGGATATGTTCCATAATCTTACTGGACACGGAAATGAGGTTGACTGGTCACTAGTTCCCAGGGTCCTCTTTTTTAGCTTTTTTTTTTTTTTTTTAAATGAGTGTGATGTTTCTCTTTTTCCAGTTACTGGGAACTTTGCCTGACTGCCTGACTGAAACACAATGGAGTGTGGCTTAGCAACTGCATCAGCCAATTCCCTCAAGACCCTGGGATGCAGTTTGTCAGGTCACATGGACTTGTGTATGTTCAGGTGCCTCACATGGTCTTGAACATGATCTTTACATATGGTGGAAGAGACTTCATTCTCACCATCCTTTCCTTGAGGTTCAGGAATGTCCTGGCTCTGGCTAGNTGCATTAAACTGTAACCAGGGATACTCTTCAAACAAAGAAGGAGGCAACTTGAAAAGAAATCAGAGACCTCACAAAGGAAGCAGCAACAGTCAAACCTAGCTTGACATCGCTAGAAGACACCCTGCAGTGCCCCAGCCCTTGACCAAGCAGGGCAGAGCAGCCATAGGGCAGTGTGAGCAGGTGCACTCTAGTGAGTGGGATGGCATTGTAGGGTGTAATAGTCAGGGTAACAGTGCAGGGAATACACCTCAATTGTGCAAGCATGAGCCTGTGGGATGCTTTCTCAGCAGTGTATGCATCAGCAGGGTGTTGGGAGTGGCAGAGGTACACTCAAAGACAGAGCACCCTCATGTCCCACAGGAAGGTTGCTTACAGAAGGGAACCCACCTTCTTATAATGGTTGAAAATATGTTGCCAAAAGAAAGAGTAAAACAAAAGTGCTTCCATTTCTAAATATCCTTCAATACACTTGTTGTGGGTCTTCTTCTTCAACAACTGAAGAAAAAATTGCCCTTAAAAGTTTAATTTTAGAGTCTATAACTATTATTAGTATTATACTATAGAATCATAGCACGGTTTGGGGAGGAATGGACCCTTACAGATCATCTAGTCCAATCCCCCTTCCTTGGGCAGGGACATCTTGCAATAGATCTGGTTGCTCAAAACCCCATCCAATTTTACCTTGAACACTTCCGATAATGGGACTTCTTTGGGCAATCTCTTCCAGTGTCTTACCATCCTTGTCATATAAAGTTTCTTCCTTATGATAAATTTAAACCTACTTTCTTTTGGTTTAAAACCATTGTCCCTTGTCCTGTCACTACAGGCCTTGTTAAAAACCCTCTCTCCATCTTTCTTATAAATCCTTTTTATATACTGAAAGGCCACAATCAAGTCTCCCCAGAGCCTTCTTTTCTCAGGCTGAACAAGACCATCTCTCTCAGCCTTTCTTCATGAGAGGTGTTCCAGTCCTCTGATCATGTTTGTGGCCCTCCTCTGGACCTACTCTAACAGGTCCATGTCTTTCTTGTGCTTGGGACCTCAAAACAGGACTCAGTATTCTAGATGGATTCACACAAGAGTGGAGTAAAGGGGGGGAGAGTCACCTCCTTTGATCTGCTGGCCACATCTCATTTTATGAGATACGATTGCTTTTCTGGGCTGCAAGCATACATTGCTGGCTCATATCCCATTTTTCATCCATCAGTATCCCAAAGTCCTTCTCCACAGGGCTGCTTTTAATCCATTCATCCCCCAGTCTGTACTAATACTGGGGATTGCCCTGGACCAGGTGTAGGACCCTATACTTGGCCTTATTGAATTTCATGAGGTTCACATGGGCCCACTCCTCAAGCCTGTCAAGGTCCCTCTAGATGAAATCCCTTCCTTCTAACGAATCAACTGCACCACTCAGGTTGCTGTTATCTGCAAATTTGCTGACAGTGCACTGAATCCCACTATGTCATTGATGAAGATATTAAACAGTATTGGTCCCAGTACAACCACTGAAGAACACCACTCATTACTGATTTCCACTTGGACATTGAGCCACTGACTATAGCACTTCAGACACAGCCACCTATCCAGTTTCTTCTTATCCATCTAACAGGCCATCCATGAAAACCACATCTCTCCAACTTAATGGCAAGAATGTTGTGGGAAACTGTATCCCAGGCCTTACAGAAGTCCACGTAGATGACATCTGTAGTTCCTCCCTTGTGCACTGATGCAGTCACTCCACTGTAAAAGGCCACTATATTAGTCAGGACATTTTGCCCTTTGTGAAGCCATGTTGNATAGCACTTCAGACACAGCCACCTATCCAGTTTCTTCTTATCCATCTAACAGGCCATCCATGAAAACCACATCTCTCCAACTTAATGGCAAGAATGTTGTGGGAAACTGTATCCCAGGCCTTACAGAAGTCCACGTAGATGACATCTGTAGTTCCTCCCTTGTGCACTGATGCAGTCACTCCACTGTAAAAGGCCACTATATTAGTCAGGACATTTTGCCCTTTGTGAAGCCATGTTGGCTCTCTCTGATGACCTCTCTGTCATTGATATGTTTTGGCATGTCTTCCAGGAGGATATGTTCCATAATCTTACTGGACACGGAAATGAGGTTGACTGGTCACTAGTTCCCAGGGTCCTCTTTTTTAGCTTTTTTTTTTTTTTTTAAATGAGTGTGATGTTTCTCTTTTTCCAGTTACTGGGAACTTTGCCTGACTGCCTGACTGAAACACAATGGAGTGTGGCTTAGCAACTGCATCAGCCAATTCCCTCAAGACCCTGGGATGCAGTCTGTCAGGTCACATGGACTTGTGTATGTTCAGGTGCCTCACATGGTCTTGAACATGATCTTTACATATGGTGGAAGAGACTTCATTCTCACCATCCTTTCCTTGAGGTTCAGGAATGTCCTGGCTCTGGCTAGAATAGGGTTAATTTCCCAAGGAGCCAGGCCAGGTGAGCCAGGCTGGCCGGGGGGCTATTCCATACCATGTGACGCCATGCTCACCAGAAAAGGGGGCTGNGTTTTGGCTGGGATAGTTAACTAGGGGAGTACATTTTCTTTAATCTTTTGTTTCTGTCCAACGTACCTGTAGAAACCTTTCTTACTATTCTTTGCATCCCTTGCCTGTCGTGTAAAAGGGTACAAGTCTGATGCGTTGCTGAGGGAGGCCCTCCCATTGAGTCACAAGGTTCAGAAAGGACCCCCTTGCTTTCTAAACTCCTTCTCAGAGAGGAGCCTAGGTGGCAGCTAGGTCTAGTCTTAATCCCAGACTTGGTCAACAGTTTATGTCTAAAGGATTATGCATGTAGCCACTTATCAGAGTCAACATTTGCCTGTCAGAGCCCCACTAAGGACTTTCACTGCAACAGTTTTGCAAAGTTGAGAAAAATAGGTAATTTATTGAGGCAACAGATATAAAAAGTTTGGAATTGCCATTGATAAATGCGCTTACTGCAACAATTTTGAGCTCAAGTTAATATTTCAGCACTTTTGTTAATGATAGTTTTCCTGGAGTAACATCTGGCATAATCAGAGGCACAAGTCTTACCAAAGAGGCATCCCTGCTTAGGGAGGAGAGAGGTCCAGACCCGTTGACCCATCCAGATAGTTGGAGTTCTCACCCTCAAAAAAAAGAGGATTCTAAATGCCAGATTTATATTTTTGGCGAGGTGGGACTAAGTCAAGTATTGTGTGCCGATTGGCATTTGATCAGGGCTGGGGGGGAAGTGGAGGAGAACAAAGGCATTCAGTAGAAAGGAGGGGTGGTCTGTTTAGTTTTACGGAAGTAACGTCAAGCTGTGAAGGCTCACCCCCACCCCAGGCATCACTTAGTTGACTGAGTAGATCATCAGGCACCACATTGGTTAGGATGAACAAATTGCTCGTGTCCTGCCCCTGTTCAGGTCCAGTGCCTATCAGTACAAGATAAGCAAGTCGCTCAATCCCTGCTCTCACCCAAGTTGGATGCCCCACTCCGCGGCCCTTTCTGCTGGCTCATAATGGCCTTGTGTTCAGTACCAACAAGCCTGGACAAGTCCAGCATCCCACACTTGCCAAATTCAGCTCCAGTTGTGCCTTAGCTTTCCTAATCGCATGCCTATATGTCCGGGCAGTGTCCCTATATTCTTCCCAGAATACATGCCCCTGTGCATTTCCTTCTCACACTTCTGTTTGACCAAGAAGTTTTTACTCAGCCATGTTGGTATCCTGTCTTCCTTGCCCAGTTTCTTACATGTGGGAATTGAGAGCTCTTGCACTCCAAGAATAATGTCTTTAAAGAGCTGTCAGCTCTGTTCAGCTCATATTCCAGTGAACAGATGAAACAAGATATACTGTTAACATAGCACACACAAAAGTTGACAGGATGGTTCTATTTTCTTTAAGGTTAAATTTTGTTACATAGACATCCTGTTCTTTGTTTTGAATTCTATATAGATTTTTTTTATTTTTTTTAATAGAGAAGTACATAGGGATTAAGACTCTGACTTGCCTTCAAATCCAGTAATAATGCCAATAAATCCCCTTGGATTGCTTTGGAAATTTAGTGCCTAACATTATGTCATTAAAAACTGAGCTGTGAAATAGCTGGCATCTGAACTGTAGTCAAATACTCATATTTTACAAGTTTATGGTATTGCAAGTTATATATCCAAAATCCTTTAATTGCTCCAAGCTTGTCATTTCTCCCCTCAAAATATAAAGGAAGTGAATTTGAATGAAAATGAAATGCAAGATTTCTCTTCATTTACTGAGCAAGCCTGATGTGATGACACCTGTCACTCCAAAACCTAAAGTACACTATTAAAGTATGTTAGAAGCAAGCAAGAAAGCAACATAGCAAACAGAATAAATCTTATACAAAAGACTCTTGATATAAGCTAGCTGATGCTCGTATGGAAAAAGTGTATTTACAGAGTTTTAGTGAGCATTGCCTAGTAACTAAAGAAATGTCTGATTCAGTTGCTAACATTTTGAGCATCTGATTTTAAAGAAAATATATTTTTTTCTGACATAGTGTTTAATATAAAAACCTAGTAATGTTCTGTGTTTTAAAACTATTATATTTTTTATGGTATTCTATTCTCTGGATATAAAAACATCTTGTACAATAAATAATACAAATTTGCACGTACATACTTAACATTGGGTCATATGGATCTGCCATTTTCTCTCATAATCATTACTAGAGTGAAAAAAAAATAAAACCCAGGTGCCACTAGCAATGGCAACTCTTTTGTGCTCTAGAAGGAATATTGCGATGTTAAAATATATTACTCAAATACATTTTAGCACAGATGGGTTTTGTCTGCTAAGACACTCTGTTATCTTCATTTGAGAGACTTCTTGAAATATAGAGAATACTGAATTAAAATGAGCTGAGTGCATGCTGCATTTGACATCTCAGCAGAAATGGAAATAACTAATTATTTTTTTGAGAGAATTAATCATGCTTGACAGGAACAACTGATAGCAATACATTTTGTTTCCAAATTCATCTAGTAAATGAGGCTAATATTTCCTTCCTTAGTAACAAAGCAAAACATTTAGTATGTTTGGCTTAGGATTTATCACTGGTGAGCCTAGACTAAAATAACTTCTGCACTTGAAAACCTGAAGAATAATTGTAGAAAATCCTGACACATGATCCTATTAAAACTTCGAAAATATAAAAGCTATGATAGCAATTGAACACTATTTTCACAGGAAAATTTGGTTTTCTGGATTATATTTCTACATAATGTAGTTCTATGTTTGATTACTGTAAATGAAAAATGAACGCCCAATGGAAGTGGTAACATTTATATTTACTGCATTGTGTATTAATCCAATGAAAGTGTTTTGTCACAAGATTTCATATGCACTGTTACAGTTGGTGATATGAGTCTGTATCCATTGCAGAAAATTCATTGCTAACTCCAAACCCACTTTTATCCTCAATTTACGGCTCTTTTACTCTACTAAAATACTTTCCAGATACAGTCCTACTATCTAAATGCCCTACTTGTCTCTGTGGATTGCAGTAGCTGTTGCTATCTACCTTGGCATCACTTCTTACTCATTAGCTTAATTATGCAGATGCAGAGAACAATGTTTGTGTAAATCCTTAAGGTCTGACTGGAACCAATGAACTGCAGGACCTGACGGCATTGTTCTTCCTGTTGTGCTAACATGTACGTACATGCACACATATACGCCTTCTATAGACACAGTCAACTGCCCATAGATTAGCAAAGAGCACTGCCTTTGCTGACAGCACCTTACACCCAAACACCACTGACATAAGTGCGAACAACAGAAATGGCCTGATCCTGCTCTTACTTGTTGCCTGGTCAAAGCCTGCTAGCAGATCTCACCACCCTGCAAGGCACATGCACAAGCAGGGGTCCTGCCAGTGTCTAGCTGGGACCTCTGGTCTGCCCCTCCAGTATCCAGTCCTCAGACCTCTGGTCTCCGGACCGTGCAGCTATGGCCTCTGTGATAACTCAGACACCTTAGCTTTGGGAGAATGAGTCCTCTGCTGCGCGTCTATGCCAACAAACATGTGGCATCAATTCATACTTCTGGTGAAGCAAGGAGACAGTTGCTCATTTGCCAACATTAGAGATAGACCAAGTTCAAATACAAGAAGAATAATTTGATCTCAGAAAAGTTCCTCAAATGGCTCCCAATTCTACTAATTCTCTGCTATCTATCACCATCCTATAAATCAGCCACACCCATCAGCTGCTAGAGGTATCTCACTGTAGAAACAAGGATCTCACTGTAGGTACAAGGATCTCACTATAATCTACTTGGCTGCCCTATTGGCTGTTCAGACTTGGTTATTACATATTCTTCCATCAGCATTGCTCCAGATGGTGAACTTTGAGCATATTCTCTTCACTGGCCAGTTACAGCCTGGTTTTTTTATGCATGGTTATTAGAGGATCTAGGGCCGTAGGAGTCCTTGTCTGTGGCAATATGCAATTTCATTGCTCTTCAGTCTTTCAAAATCTTCTCTCACTTACAGGGCATGCTTTCATTTAACAGCTATGCAGACATGCTACTTTTAACAATATTATCTTCACCTGCCATATCCTTTTCCCTCCCCTTTCCATTTCACTTGCTGCCTGTTATCATCAGCTGTCTCACTAGCAGAATGGATAGCAGAAGAGGTTAAATGCAGACTGTGCAGTTGAGCTCCTTCTCCGTCTGCCTGCACTGCAAACGTGATGGGGAAAATCATAGTAGGGTTGACTGCACAAGTAATACAAGTCCATTTATTGCATATTTCAAATCATGCAACTTTGTTATTTTGTGACTTGCTTTTGAGTGGGCTTGTAAAAGAAGAGGGGTTTTGTTGTGTTTTTTTTTTTTTTTCCTGACTGCTCAGTACTTCAGTCAACATAACATATCCCTGCTAAGGGGTTAGCTGGTTCTAACTCCTCCCAAGAATCAGGGATAGCGCTTCTGAAGACACACTGTTCATAAAAACATGTTTTCCCCCCGCCCTCCCGTAGCAGTTGAAGTATATTAAAGCCAGCTATCTAAAAAAAAGCAATAGCTAAATCTTAGCTGTGCTCCAGGAGATTGGTATTTCCAATGGAACTGTATCTTCAAGATATTGTTTTCCAGAAGTTCATTTCAAGAGCCTTGAATGGACTTGATGCTTTCCAGAGATCACTCTTCCCATCACAAATAGTAGATATCATATTACTTTAGATACAGTGAGGTCTCATAGGAATAAAATATGATCAAAGATTTTTTTCTAGCTTTTATAGTTCCTTTCTGTGGCAAATAAGGACTAAATGTGAACTGAACATTTGGTTTGCCTGAGGCAAGCTTATGAACACAGCTCCACTCTTTTTGCAGCTTATATTGTCTTCTGTTTGGATTTGATAACTCTTCAAAATAAGCCTAGATTCCCTTCTGTAGTGTAACTGTCAGCTTCTGTAGTGATCCCCTCTGAACTGTTTCTTCTCAACAAAGTGATGCAGCATGATTGCACAAAACTGTATATGCTTGGAAGAAATACTAAGGGTGTGCTTCAAAGAAAAAGAGTCAAATCAAACACAGAAATAATTTATTTTACACTCAGTCTGTTAACATTTAGACTCTAATAAGTCTACTTAAATAGCAGGAAAAATCATAATCTTCTATATTAATTATGTCATTATACCACCTAAAATTTTTCTCTTTGGCATAGAATATAAAAAAAGATTGACAGTTTATTTTTGTCTTTATAGAGGTTCAATTTCTTTACACCAAACTTTACACTAAATATTGTAAATGTTGGGTAAATCCTCACCCTTGTATGGAAGGCAAGATATCTTTTAAAAGGCTTAACCAGGCTATATTTTCATCTTGATTTCCAATGCAAGTTCAGCTAGGAATGAAGTTTTAATTAACTGATGTTGCTGAAGACCTGGAACATTGATCACAGGGGCTTTTTATTTGCTTTGTTTTGGGGGATTATTTTTCAGGGTGAAGACTCATGGGACGCTGCTCAATTTTATAAAAGAACAAAGAAAGGGAAAATTATTTACCCCCCAAAAAAAGAATCTCTGGAGGCATATCCTATGCAAGGCTTTTCTTTTCATTATTAAAATGCTGTATTTACAGATATATACACACACACCTATATGTATGGGTGGGTGTATATATAGCTATAGGTACTTAAACTGTAACCTCTGTCATTACAGAATTATGTCTTAATACAGAAATATTTGATTTATGATAAAAACAGAAATACTAGAAGAAATAAATTAATTCATAGCATATAATATTAGAAACTGAAGACAACTTTTTGTCATGTTTGTATCTATCTCAAAAGTAACATGAATCCACTTGTAGGGATTCAGCAGTTTGCAATTCACTAATATTACACCAAGTAAACATGTCTTATCCCAATGAAATCTTTCATATTTTGTATTTTTTCTCAAAGTATGTTTCAGTACAATTATTCCATGCTACGCCAAGTAGCATGGAATGTTTTAATTTCTTTGTGAATTAATTTCTATTTTCAGTTCATATGCTGTCCAACATTGTGAATTTCTATGACATTATTTATACATTAATAATGAGAATTAGTGATGACAGTTTATGACAGTGCTATAAGTAGAAGTGTAAAGTTCTGCACCTGGGGAGGAACAACCCTGTCACCAGTATGTGCTGAAGGCCACCCAGCTGGAAAACAGCTTGGCAGAAAAAGCTCTGGGTGTTCTGGTGGACACAAGTTGAATGTGAGCTAGTGATGTGCCTTTGCTGCAAAGAAGGCCAACAATTTCCTAGGCTTCATTAGACAAAGTATGGCCAGAAAGTCAAAGGAGGTGATCCTTCCCCTCTGCTCAGCACTGGTGAGGCCACACCTGGACTGCTGTGTCCAGTTCTGGGCTCCCCAGTATAAGAGAGACATGGACACACTGCAGAGAGTCCAACAAAAGGTGACAAAGATGATGAAGGGACTGGAGCATCTGTCCTATGAGGAAAGGCTGAGAGAGATGGAAATGTTTGGCTTGGAGAAGAAAAGGCTCAAGGGGGATCTCAGCAATGTATATAAATACCTGAAGGGGGGTTGCAAAGAGGATGGAGCCAGGCTTTTTTCAGTGGCACCCAGTGAGGACCATAGGCAATGGGCGCAACCTGAAACACAGGAGGTGCTGTCTGAACATCACTGGCACAAGGTGGCACAGGGATTTTGTGGAGTTTCCTTCCTTGGAGATATTCAAAAGCTGTCTGGACATGGGCCTGGGCAACTGGGTCTAGGCGACCGTGCTTGAGTAGAGAGTTGGACCAGGTGATCTCCAGGCGTCCCTTTCAACCTCAACTGTTCTGTGATTTTGTGATTCTATGACATCTTTCCTCTATCATATATAGAGGAAATTTTTAATATTTTGAAATTCAGATACTACTTTTTTATTCAAGACTAAAGATCCTGTGAAGCTGGCAACACTCAAGTTGCTTTCAGAAAAGCAAAAAAATTCATATATACATTTGCATTCAGCTAAGCTGAGAGAGTGGCAAGATATAATGTGGATGTGGGTTTTTATCAGAGAACAAAGTAAATGCTAACATGTACTTCAAAGGAGACTTAGGGGGTTACAAGTAATATCTTATCGTAGGTTTTGGAGCAGTTTATCCCCAAATTGTGAAATACTATGAAGACTGATGTGTAACTCATAACACAGGGATGGGAAGCTGTGGTACAGCTCAATGGCAACCTCAGACAGTAAAGGGAACATCACTGTTCACTACAGAAAGAGTTATGCAATACAGTTGTGAAATTTGGTCTCTACTGGGAGGCACTAAGGAGATTTATCAAAATGCAAAAGGCATCAGTATCATGCAGAAGGGATTCCCTGTATGAATTATAGAAAACATAATTTTTAATTCCACTTTTTAACACAGTGCAAAAGGAGTGACTGATGACCAAGGAATGTATAGATGCGCAAAAAGGTGGATGACAGGATGATATTGAGGGCATTTTCAGAAATAGGGAATTTATTCAAGTCATTGTCTCATTGTAATTATCCAGATTTCAGCTGGATAATTACAAAGGTGAATCAACTTTTATAACTTTTTATGAATGAAGAATTCAAATTAGAAATAAAGAATAAAATTTACAATAATGTAGGGCTTTGAGGGTGGAGGGATGCTAAAATCCACAGTGGCATTGTGAGGTTTTGGGGGGGTGGTTGTGTCATTTGCTGCTGGCTGCTCATGGCTTATACAGGAATACTCTTCACTGGGTAAAAAACTGGCTGGATGACCAGTTCCAAAGAGTGTGGAGGATGGAGTTAAATCCAGTTGATGGCCAGTCGCAAGTGGTGTTCCCCAGGGCTCAGTGCTGGGGCCAGTTCTGTTTAAGATCTTCATCAATCATCTGGATGAGGGGATCGAGTGCACCCTCAGTAAGTTCGCAGATGACACCAAGTTGGGCAGGAGTGTTGACCTGCCTGAGGTTCAGAAGGCTCTGCAGAGGGATCTGGACATTCTGGATTGTTGGGCCAAGGCCAACTGTATGAGATCCAACAAGGCTCATTGCTGGGTCCTGTACTTGGGTCACAACAACCCCATGCAACACTACAGGCTTGGGGAAGAGTGGCTGGAAAGCTGCGTGGCGGAAGAGAACTTGGGATGTTCGTCAACAGCCATATGAATATGAGTCAGCAGCATGCCCACATGGCCAAGAAGGCCAACAGGATCCTGGCTTGTATCAGCAAGAGCGTGGCCAGCAGCACTAGGGAAATGATCACCCCCCTGTACTCAACACTGGTGAGGCTGCACCTCGAGTCTTGTGTTGAGGGTTTTTTTGTCTCTTCCAACCTAACTGACATTTATTTCAAAAGCATCTTCTAATTTGGGGTTTTTTTCATCTCAAAAATTTCTCAGCGACCTCAATGGAAGTATTAATAAAGTATTTAAAATAAAATATATAAATAATCTAATAATACTCTGAAGTATTTAATATTCCAGAATTAGTTGACAATTATCATAGATTATATGACTTACTGCAAAAAGAGAGAACTGGAACCTGTGAGGCAAGAGGATCTTTCCATCTAATTTTTAGTATTTTGTGGAAAGCATAAATAAAGCAAAATAACAATGAAATGCTATTTTTCTGCATAGTCAACCCTTTCAGTAAGTAAGGCAAGTTCACTGAATTGCCTGCCTTGCTCTAATTTAACAAATTACTTGGTGAATTCATGTAGCACATATTAGACCTTATGATTTTACTACATATTATTGATTTATATTCTAACATTGGGGGATAATCAGTATAGACCTGCTGAAACTGTGCTTTATGTGTTAAATATGTGCCAAAAAGAAGTTGTAAGTTACAATAGCTCATGGTTTTAAAGACATGAACTCAAAAGAATGATAGGGCATTTCTGCAATGATAAGGCTTTATCATTAACGTGTATTAGGTAATAGAGTTTATCCCTATTAGGTGGTTAAATATATGACTAAAAATAGATGTTGTTCCTGTATTCGGTAAATGTCCTCTATGTCACTGTGTCTCTATTTTAGCAACTGTTTACTTATTTTTGAAATTGCAACTGTTCCATGGAATCTTCTGTCATTGAAAGGAGATAGATCCTCAGTTATGACAACAATTTTGACACCCAGAACAGTGGACCCTAACTAGTAAAACTATGAAGGAAATCCAAAAATGAATTATAGATTTTCAAAATAAAAATAATTTGGTTTTAGAGATAAGTACCTCAACGTTACTAAAGATTGACATTAATAGTACTTTCTTTTTAAAGATATCGTCCCTAATATGTTTCAAGTAGCAAAGTACTAGATTTTAAAATTGTGATATTTATTCATGAAATAGATTATTACTGACATAAGGTAGCATTTCACTAGGATCAATGCCTTCTCATTGGAGAGAATTTTTTCAGCATGAAAGCAATCAGCTATTACAATAAACTTCATAAATAGTATTTAGAATTGAGGATTTAGAATTTAATATGAGCCAGCAGTGTGCCCAGGTGGCCAAGAGGGCCAGTGGCATCCTGGCTTGTATCAGGAATAGTGTGGCCAGCAGGAGTAGGGAAGTGATTGTGCCCCTGTACTCGGNATGATTCTATGATTCTATGATTCTAAGACTGAAACAAAATGTTTAGTCTGTGACTAATAATTGCATGTTGCTTATTCACCTCCTCAGTAGGCTTAGAACCTCATATCTTTCCATGTTACCCTCAAAATGAATGAGTATACAAAGGACCATTAAGAAACATGGCAGTAATAATTTTTGTTGCAGGATAATGGTTATAATTGTTGTTATTGTCCTAAGACTGAAAAAGTCTTTACCTTGGATTCTGCAAGGCAGCATTCTTCTCATTCTGCCAGCCATTTCTATGTAACTGTGGTGGGTTGACCCTGGCTGGGGGCCAGGTGCCCACCAGAGCCGCTCTATCACTCCCCTCGTTCACCAGACAAGGGAGAAAAAATGTAACAAAAAGCTTTGTGGGTTGAGATAAGGACAGGGAGAGATCACTCACTTCTTATCATCACGAGCAAAACAGACTGAACTTAGGGAGAGGAAATTCATCTAATTTATTCCCAAACAGAACAGAGTAGAGGAATGAGAAATAAAACCAAATCTTAAAACACCTCCCCCGACCCCTCCCATCTTCCTGGGCTCAACTTCACTCCCGGCTTCAAACCTCCTCCCCCCAGCAGCACAGGGGGACAGGGAATGGGGGTTGTGGTCAGTGGATCACACGTTGTTTCTGCCACTTCTTCATCCTCAGGGGGAGGACTCCTCTCATCATTCCCCAGCTCCACCATGGAGTCCCTCTCACAGGAGACAGTCCTTCCTGAACTTCTCCAACGTGAGTCCTTCCCACGGGCTGCCTTTCTTCATGAACTGCTCCAGCATGGGTCTCTCCCATGGGGTGCAGACCTTCAGGAGCAGACTGCTCCAGTGTGGGTCCCCCATGGGGTCACAAGTCCTGCCAGCAAANAGACACAGGGGAAGCTTCTGGCAGCTTCTCACAGAAGCCACCCCTGTAGCCCCCCACCACCAAAACCCTGACATGCAAACCCAACACAGTAACTCACAGTAGTTTGAAACATCCCCGAAACTGTATTTGCCCCTAGATTATTCAAGATCATTTCAGATGTAAAGAAGTATAGATTAGCCAAGAACTGTCCTGAGATACACACTCTATACATTTCCTGAAAAAAAACAAGCAAGCAAACAAGAAAAGAAATATTGCTTAACCAAACAAACTAAAGAAACAAAAGATTAAGAAAAAAAGAAATGAAACTGATATTAAAGCAAGAAATAGGAATACTCTCCAGTTTTGAAATGATGAAAAAAATGCCAGAATTATCATAAGGAAGCAGGTTTGATGCAGATTGTATACAAGGTTTTGGAAGCACATAAAATGAACATTAAATTACTTTGTAGAGTCAAGTGCTTAATAGACATGAAATGCCAAAATTAATGTTAAACGTGAAAGCCTGTGAAACTTTAATTCACTAATTTAGTATCCTAGTGTTTTTGCATTGAAATGTAGTCTTTGCTTACTTAATTGACTATATTTCTTCAGACATATGCCAATACATTCAGAGCAGATGGAAGAGTAGTGTTCACTTAAAAATTAACAATTCATTATTTTATTTTTGTCACATTGATTAATGTTTAATGTTTAATTTCATATAAATTTTTCCAGTCCCAATTTCCCATAGAAATTGTTCAAAAACTAAATTGCAAATTTGTTCTGAGTTTTTGTGTGGCCTTCACCACCATATGATTAGAATCTACTAACGTTTAACAGCACTCATGTATCCTCTTGAAATAGCATTATTCTCATTTTACAGAGTGGAAACTGAGCTGTGGAAAGATTGCATTCCTGAGTTTCCACTCACTTTGGGTGAGATTTGATACAAACAGGACATTATTTTTCTCAGCACATTTGTGATATTTAGTAGCGAATACATCAATGTTGCAGCTTTCAGCAATTATAGTAGTGAAATGGTTGGGATTCAGCCCTGAAAGACTCTTCCAGAAAAGAAGAACACTATACCAGGGACAATTGATTAAGAAGAGTCTGGAGTGGCTTGTTTCATATGTGAGCAAAGGAAGAGAGAATACAGGTCACTAAGGCAGCAAAATATTCCCCATGGCAACTCATGGAAATGCACACCCTCTCTGGGCAACCTGTTCCAATGTTTACCATCCTTCCAGTAAAAAATTTTTTATTATGTTTAAGTGGAATCCCTTATATTTCAATTTATGCCCCTTGTGTTTTGTCCTGCCACTGGGCACCACTGATAACAGCTTGGCTCTGACTTCTTTCGTCCCTTCCATCAACTATTCATGCACATTTATAAGACTCCCCCTGAGCCTTTTCTTCTCCAGGATAAACAGTTCCAATTCTCTCAGCCTCTCCTCATGTGACAAATGCTCCAGTCCCTAATGATCATAGTGTCTCTTCACTGGATCTGCTCCAGTATGTCCATGTCTCCCTTGCACTGGGGAGCCCAGACCTGGACCCAGCACTCCAGATGTGTCTCACCAGGGCAGAAGGATCACCTTTCTCATCTTGCTGGTAATGCCTTTCGTTCTGCAGCCTAGGATGCTGTTGGTCTTGCATGTTGCAGGGGCAGTGCTAATGACTTACGTCCTTATCACCTTAGTACTTCCAACATCAAGAAGTAACATCAGGATCCTATAGATAACAACCTCTTTTATTCTGTAAATATAACCTTCAAGAAAGAAAAAAAGAAAGCAACTAACCACCAGTGTGGTTCTCTGACAACTCCAGAAAAATAGCTGAGAAATGTGGTGCTCTGTTTCATGTGGAATCACCTTCTTAAGTACATTAAAGTTGTTAAAGTATGAAGAGATGTAGCTTATCACCCCAATTAAAGATTATACCTTTTAGTATTTACATGTACAGAACTCAACTTTGAATTTTCAATAGGTTCTACTAAAAAATGAATTGCTGTTTCTTAAAACTGTCATCACCAGCAACTGAAAATTTTGAAACAAACTGATTTTGAAATGTTTTGTGTGGAACACAAATTGTATGTAAAACCTAGGCTGAAACCATTTGTGCTTATGATTGAGTAGCTGTATGTAATGTGAGAATGTGGTTCCCATGGATGTAGAAGGGCTGTTAGTTGTCTAGGCTGTTGCTTGGCCATGGCTGCTGTATTGACAAGTGACTCATTGATTCTTTATTATGGGATTGGGACATTGCCTGTTCCAAACTCACTGGTGAGTCTCCTCGGTACTTTGGTCCACTGATTACCCACATCAAGAAAATCTTGTGATGCTGGAAGACAGCGCTGATCTTTCTGTCTACCTGCCCATTACCTAGTAGTGACAATAAGGGTGAATGGTAACTACATGGATGTCCTTCATTGTCTCAGCTGGAAGTGAGGTTTTGAACCCCAGGTGGTAGGAAATGCTCCACAGCCTTACAGTTGCACAGTACTGACATCTTTATGTCACCTTAAGAAAATATCTAACTTTTTTTCAATTCAGTTGCTCCCTTTGTAACCTGTACAAAATATCAGTATATTATTCTCAATCTCATTTATCTTTGCTTCAAAAAAGGTTTAGCTTCATGCCGGATTTCCAATTTCCTTCAGTTCCCCTGGACGGAAAAATAAGGTGAAAATAAGGTGTTTAAATATGAAAGATCTGTAACTTATTGAACTATGCAGCAATTTTTCAGTATTTTAAGGGAACTTTGTATGTGCTAGAAATGGTCTTGAATTTTAGCAATACTCCACAACAATAATTTGATATAGGATTGCTAGATAACAGTGAGTATCATTCATGTCCATAATCACATAATGACATAATTAACTCCTAAGAGCTAATTGTGGTCTTAGTGATGTATATGGTGAGTGTTTAAAAAAATACATCTACCATTTAGTCAAACTTTTGGATAAAAAAAACCCAAAAAATCTGCCATGAATACTGCTTTATTCTAAATAAATTATTTATTTTTAATATGGTATCAGTTTGTATATAAAGGAGGCACTACGATAATATTGCTGCTTAACAAATAAAATTTTATTATTTTTAGTTGCATCTGTCAAGATTGAGATAAAGTTTGTGTTTTAAATAGGCATTTTCTGCCTTTTGGGACTTTAGTATTTGTGAAGGTCTCATTTATATTAGAGGAACTTTGAAGTTCTACAGTTGAAACAATCTTTTTCTTTTAGTGTATGACTCTCAAAGTATCTCCTTCAAACAGATCTGAGGCACAGGTGTGGGTGTATTTCTCTGTGATCTGAGATTTCTTTTCCACTTGCTATGTGTGAAAGTTTTTATGCATGTTCTATCGAGAAATCCTCAGACTAATGAAACTGCACTCTGGAATGCTCACTTCTTTTTTTGTGTGTGTTTGTTCAATAGGAGTTTGACTAACTTTAATAATAACAGAAAAGTGATAATTTCAGAACTGTAGTTAATTAAGAAAATTCTTACTAAATTAACATTGTTACAATTTTCAAGATTCTTTGAAAAGATTTTGCAATACTTATAATACTATGAAGAAGAGGAAAAGCAAAAAACATCCAAAAAACCAGCAAACTATCTTTTTCTTCATGAATACCAGCCACAAAATTACAGGAACATAAAATGAGAAAATTTTTTGCAAATATTTATCTACAATTCTGTTTGTAAATAAGCATCAATGGTTCATTTCCAGCATGACTTAAAGACAAGTAAGTGATCATAGAATCATGGAATCATGGAATCATAGAATCATAGAATAATTTGGGTTGGAAGGGACCTTAAAGACCATCTAGTTCCAACCCCCCTGCTAAGGGCAGGAACACCCTCCACTAGACCAGGTTGCCCAAAGACCCATCCAACCTGGCCTTGAACACTTCCAGGGAGGGGGCATCCACAGCTTCTCTGGGCAACCTCCTCATAGTAAATAGTTTCTTCCTTATGTCCAATCTACATCTACCCTCTTTTAGTTTAAAACCATTGCCCCTTGTCCTACCACTACAGGCCCTGGTAAAAGGTAACATCAGGATCCCATGGACAACAACCTCCTCTATTCTGGACAACAACCTCCTTTATTCTGGACAACCTTCAAGAAAAACAAACCCAAACCAAACATCAATGCTGTCCACTGATGACTCAAGAACAGTACTTGAGAAACCTAGTGCCCTGTTTAGAATGGAATGGAATAGAATAGAATAGAACTATTTCAATTGGAAGGGACCTACCATGATTATCTAGTCCAGCTGCTTGATCAGTTCAGGGCTGGCCAAATTAAAGCATGTTATTAAGAGCAAATACCTTTTAAACACTTATCCATCATGTTCTTGATATCACATAACTTTTGAAACTCCCAGACAGCTTANAATATTAATAGTCTTTAAAAGATATAGGAAGCAAATAGGGTTTCCATGCTTTGTCAATGTTGGATGTGGCCCTAATTCTATCAGTGCATAACAGAGCATAAAAGCATAAAAAAGTCAGAGTTTTGGAGGAAGAAGGGTTGAAAAGAGAAACTCAGCAGTGAGAAACATAAGACCAAAAAGAAAATTGATTTTAGAGTAAGAAACAATATAAAAATAACCAAACACACAAGACATTAAAAAATCTGCTAAATTAAATGATAGCTGCAAGAATTCACTTTGGAGTGTTGTCATTTTGAACTGCTGCAAGCTGAGCAGATTTGTAGAATAGACTATTTCAGTTGGAAGGGATCTACAACAATTATCTAGTCCAACTGTGTGACCACTTCAGGGCTGACCAACTTCAAACATGTTATACGGGCACTGTCCAAATGCCTCTTAAATACTGACAGGCACGGGGCATCGGTCACCTCTCTAGGAAGCCTGTTCCCATGTTTGACCACCCCCTCAGTAAAGAAATGCTTCCTAATGTCTAGTCTAAACCTCCCCTGATGCAGCTTTGAACCATTCCCAGGCGGCCTGGCACTGGATCCCAGGGAGAAGAGCTCAGCAGCTCCCTCTCCACTTCTCCTCAGGAAGCTGCAGAGAGCAATGAAGTCACCTCTCAGCCTCCTTTTCTACAGATTAGGCAAACTTAAAATCCTTAGCTGCTCCTTGCCAGACATTGCTTCCAGCCCTGTCACCAGCTTTGTTGCCCAACTCTGGATGCATTTAAGGACCTTCACATCCTTCTTAAACTGTGGTGCCCAGACCTGCACACAGCACTCCAGGTGAGGCCGCGCCAACGCTGAATACATCGGGATAATCACCTCTTGTGACCGGCTGGTTCTGCNATGGAATCATAGAGTCATAGAATAGTTTGGGTTGGAAGGGACCTTAAAGGTCATCTAGTTCCAACCCCCCTGCCATGGGCAGGGACACCCTCCACTAGACCAGGCTGCCCAAAGCCCCATCCAACCTGGCCTTGAACACTTCTAGGGAGGGGACATCCACAACTTCTCTGAGCAACCTGTTCAAGCATCTCACCACCCTCATAGTAAATAGTTTCTTCCTTATGTCCAATCTACATCTACCCTCTTTTAGTTTAAAACCATTGCCCCTTGTCCTACCACTACAGGCCCTGGTAAAAGGTAACATCAGGGTCCCATGGACAACAACCTCCTTTATTCTGGACAACCTTCAAGAAAAAAAAACCAAAACAAACATCAATGCTGTCCACTGATGACTCAAGAACAGTACTTGAGAAACCTAGTGCCCTGTTTAGAATGGAATGGAATAGAATAGAATAGAACTATTTCAATTGGAAGGGACCTACCATGATTATCTAGTCCAGCTGCTTGATCAGTTCAGGGCTGGCCAAATTAAAGCATGTTATTAAGAGCAAATACCTTTTAAACACTTATCCATCATGTTCTTGATATCACATAACTTTTGAAACTCCCAGACAGCTTATACAGCTTGTCTGTTCACACAGCAGTCTGTGGTGATACATATCATCTGTCATCCTCTAATATAGAAATATTAACAGTCTTTAAAATATATAGGAAGCAAATAGGGTTTCCATGCTTCGTCAGTTTTGGATGTGGCCCTNGGGTTTCCATGCTTTGTCAATGTTGGATGTGGCCCTAATTCTATCAGTGCATAACAGAGCATAAAAGCATAAAAAAGTCAGAGTTTTGGAGGAAGAAGGGTTGAAAAGAGAAACTCAGCAGTGAGAAACATAAGACCAAAAAGAAAATTGATTTTAGAGTAAGAAACAATATAAAAATAACCAAACACACAAGACATTAAAAAATCTGCTAAATTAAATGATAGCTGCAAGAATTCACTTTGGAGTGTTGTCATTTTGAACTGCTGCAAGTTGAGCAGATTTGTAGAATAGACTATTTCAGTTGGAAGGGATCTACAACAATTATCTAGTCCAACTGTGTGACCACTTCAGGGCTGACCAACTTCAAACATGTTATACGAGCACTGTCCAAATGCCTCTTAAATACTGACAGGCACGGGGCATCGGTCACCTCTCTAGGAAGCCTGTTCCCATGTTTGACCACCCCCTCAGTAAAGAAATGCTTCCTAATGTCTAGTCTAAACCTCCCCTGATGCAGCTTTGAACCATTCCCAGGCGGCCTGGCACTGGATCCCAGGGAGAAGAGCTCAGCAGCTCCCTCTCCACTTCTCCTCAGGAAGCTGCAGAGAGCAATGAAGTCACCTCTCAGCCTCCTTTTCTACAGATTAGGCAAACTTAAAATCCTTAGCTGCTCCTTGCCAGACATTGCTTCCAGCCCTGTCACCAGCTTTGTTGCCCAACTCTGGATGCATTTAAGGACCTTCACATCCTTCTTAAACTGTGGTGCCCAGACCTGCACACAGCACTCCAGGTGAGGCCGCGCCAACGCTGAATACATCGGGATAATCACCTCTTGTGACCGGCTGGTTCTGCCGTGTTTGATGCACCCCAGGATGGGGTTTGTCCTCTGGGCTGCCAGGGCACACTGCTGGCCCATAGTGAGCTGCTGTCAGCCAGCACCCCCAGATCCCTTTCTGCAGGGCTGCTCTCCAGCCACCCCTCTCTCAATTTGTACTTGTGCCCAGCATTTCACCATCTTAGGTGCAGAACCTGACATTTTGACTTGTTAAGTTTCATCCCATTAATCATTGCCCTATGCTCCAATCTTTCTAGATCCCTCTGCAAGGCTTCTTGTCCCGCGAGAGTCAACAGCACCGCCCAGTTCGGTATTGTCCTGGCTCTGGCTAGGATAGAGTTAACTTCCCAAGGAGCCAGGCCAGGTGAGCCAGGCTGGCCGGGGGCTATTCCATACCATATGACGTCATGCTTTCTATAAAAGGGGGCTGGTCGGGGAGGGCCGGCTTCGGCGCGGCTCGGGGACGGGCTGAGGGTGCGGTTGTTCGTTCGGGTCGGTAAATTGTTTTTCTGTTCTCAGTACTGTTGTTGATTGTTTCCCTCTCCCTTGCTGTCCCAGTAAACTGTCCTTACCGCAACCCACGGGGCTTTTGCCTTTGTTTGTCCGGTCTCCTCCCCACCCCGCCGGGGAGGGGTGAGCGAGCGGCCGCGTGGTGCTTGGCTGGGGATAAACCACGTCAGGTATCATCAGCAAACTTGCTAATGGTGCATTCAGCTCCTCTATTCATATTTCATGTGGTATCACATGAAAAACAGTTTCCCATTATAAAGAGTTCTTAATAAATTGGAGTAATAGTTTCTATACTAATATTGATACTGATTGAAGAAGCTTATGATTTTTATAGGTTTGTGTAAAGAAAACTTAAAATTTGCACTCATATTTCTTAATTTATTTGAGTTTCAGTGATCCAAGATCTTGGGTCATGCCTACAATACTCAGTAAGAGCAAGAAACTGATGAAATATCTTTCATGGCTCAGTGAATAATCTAACCTATGCACAGTATAAGTGGAATTCTCACTAAACTTTAGCCATTTAAAAATAAATCAAGTCAAAATTAGTTTCCTAGTCTTTTTTATCAGCAAAGGAAGGAGCTAAGTACCCCCAGAGAATGATGCAGCTACCCTTGTACAATTCAACTCCACATCGTAGCAAAAAAACCCTAATATCCAGCTCTGACTCAGAAGCATATTCTCATAACAAACTCATAGCAAACCTAATAGGCCAGGATTGGCAGTTTGCAAAATTAAGATAAGACACAGTGTAAGACTTATGGTTATACTACTAGCAACCGTCAGCCATACTTTTTTTACTGGATTACTGTCCAGAAAGATGAATCAAAATTTCTGTAATTACAACTTATATTTTGTTAATTTTCCATTTAAATAAATTTGAAACAAATTCTTATTTACCTATTACACTCACTAGTCTGTGTGATTAACATATATCTAAATCACCATGACAGTATTAGAATGAAAAATTTCATAACAGTTTAGACAAAAATAATTTTTCTCATTCCACTGCCAGTGGAGGAGCTGGTATTAAATCCAAATAAGATCAGACCCACATGACTTTGTTATGGATTCACTGCAGTAAACCGCACAGACTTTTCAATAGATATTGATTTGTTCCCTTAGCAACAGAATATGATTAAAAATAAAGAGATCCATGAAAGGACCAGATGTATTGACACTGTCCAGGTTATCAAACACCAGCAGTGGAAATCAAACCATGGATTACAAATTTAGTCAATTTTACCTTCCCAATGCATCAAGGAAAGCAGAGATCATTTCATTACAGATCATCATCCTGTCCATTGCCCTGACAGGACAGAACTGTCTACTTTATTGTAATTGTGTTATTCACTGGCAGAAGCTAAGATTTTCTATCCCAACTTTATTAATATGTCAGGTCTCACTATTAAAGGAGGAAAAAATAATGAATCACAAGCCATATCTGACACAAACCTGAGGCATCAGTGTGAATTAGGTGTCCACAAGAGTCTCTAGTAGACTAATAAGAGCCCACAGAGTGTACTAGTTTATCAGATCTGAAATGCTCATTACTCGTTACAGACTTATGTTGTGGGTTAACTCTAGCAGGCAGCTAGGCACCCCCCAGCCACTTGCTCACTTCCCCTCCAACTCCTGATGGGACAGGGGAAGAGGGAAGTGAGACTAAAAGCAAGAAAACTTGGGGGTCAAGATATATATATTTATATATAGGATGTTTATTATGTGAATGATAAGAAGAAAAAGAGAGAGGAAAACAAAAGAAATGATGCAAAGGCAATCACTTACCAGCTCCCACGGGTATATCGATGCCAAGCCAGTTCCTGAGCAAAAGATGGCTAACCCTCCTAAAACCCTCTCTTTTCACTTTTATTGCTGAGCATGATGTTATATGGTATGGAATATCTCTTTGGTTAGTTCAGGTCATCCATCCAGTTGTGTCCTCTGCCAGCCTATTGCGCACCCTTGAGTTTATTCACTGAGGAGGCAGAGTGAGAAACAGAGAGGGACATGATGCGGTGCAAACAGTTTCAGCAAAATCTACGACCCAGCACCATATTTTGTATGAAGAAAACTAGTCTAGCCTGGCCCAGCATGCCTTACTACCACTATCCGATGTATCCCGGTTCAATTTCTCTCTCTTTCTCGGCAAATGGTGAGGAGGGGGAGGGGAAGAAGAAGGAATTATGTCATTCTCAGAGAAATGCAGGAGCAACCAAGGCTGTATCAGATTTATTTTGTACTCAGGCCAAAACATGTGTCTGCTTTTCCACCTGTACAACCCCCAAAAAAGGGAATTGAACACGATGATATTCTTCTTCACAGTGAAATGAAAATATGTCCATCAGTATAACAGAATAAACTTCAGTTCAAAGAATAAAGACATGAAAATACACATAAAGCAGTATTAAAAAGGCTTACAAAAATTAGATAATTATGAATATGAAAGAACTCAGATCCATATATCAGTAGTATGTTTGCTGCAAAAAGGAGATGAGATTAAGGGGTAGCAATTAAGAATATACAAATGAATAGTTTTAACACTAGATAATTGTTCTGAGGGTGGGTCAGGACAGTCAGATTTTTGGAAGCTTCTGGAAGCACAGACAGGGGTTCTGATATTGACTGGGTCCTTTTAGTGCATCATTTAGTCAGACCATTTCTTCATGTAGTGTTTTAGCGAGGATGGTAACCTTCATCAAAGGATTTATGACTTAGAACTGCTGATATACAGTCTGTGGGTTTTATTAGGAAATATCAGGTAAGTGTTGATATTTTAAGAATGGCCCCAACTTACAATAGTTTGAAACCCTTCTATCACTAAAAGCAGAAATTATCAAAGTGGCAATTTAGATGTAATACTGCATACATATACAGAACACAAAAATCATATAATAAGCTGATCAGTAAAGACTATAAGCTGTTTTACTGGCAAATTTGTTATTTGTAACAGTTCATTTCTAGCAATTTTACCAGTGTTAGAATCACTGAACAACTGATGTTTTGGGGGGTTTGGGTGTGTGTGTGTGTGTGTGTACTTTGTTTATTTGTTTGGTGGTTTTGTTTTTGTTTTATTCTGGCACACTACTGAAGCTACAACAAAGTTCATGAAATGCTGTAGTATGGCTTCTCCAGTGAGACATAATTGTATGGTTGCACACGAAATGCATGGGATTAGAGCTGAATAGATAAAATAAACCTCAAATTAATCCCAGTTAAATTCAGTACTTAAATAATGCAACCAGACCCCTTAGCCTTCCTACAAATTCAGCTGAAATACAAAGCAAGATAGAAACGAGAAAATCCTCCTTTATGTGAAGTGTGTGGGGTCAAACTGAAGTTAATTGGAGACAGAGATGCATCTTCCAAGATCTGTACTGTGATTCCAATTCATATTACTTGTAGATACCATTTAATATATGATGATATACAAACTGCTGATAACAAATTTTTACTGAGATAAAGAATGTATTAGCTGCTTCCATGAAATTCAAAAGGGATCAATCAGATTTCCTAGCACTACTCTTGTCTGTATCTTTTTTGAGAGACTAGCACTGTTGCAGCATCAATATGACAGATTATTTCTTAATTTGCTCTCCTTGTGTTGTGTTGTGTTCCCTCAAGGAAAGAATGAGAAGGTCATGTGGACCTCCTGGGTGTCCAAGGGAACCTGGTATGCTTCTATAGACAGTTTAGCCTGCTTGGGGAAGAGGTGTTTCCTGGGGCAGTGAAAGAAGAAATGGGGAGATTTTAGCTTAGAACACAGGGTCTGCCCATCATGCTCAGAGCGAGACACCCATGAGGAGGAAGAGAGCAGACCACTGAGCTTTGGAGAACAGGTCACAAACAGAAGACAATTTCAAGGGAACCAAGTGGGACTGTGTACAGGTAGTTTCCATTGAGGAAGCCACTGAGACACTAACCCTAACCCCAAAGCTAGTCTGGAAACAGATTTGCCTTCCCACCGTATAGTAAAATAAAATGGGGTTTAGGGTTTCTTCTTTTTTTTTTTTTTTTTTTTTCTTTTTTTTTTTTTTTTTCCCTATTTAAATGTTAGTGCTTTTTTGGTAAGTTCGAAGCACTGCTCTAAGAAAAAAATCCAGACAGATCTGTTTCAAAGCTCCAGATAAATAAGGGTCCTATTCAAATCACTCAAGGCAATGTCACTACTCTGGAAGACATGAACCTGGAAAGGTTTGGAAGAAAGATGATTATTAAGCCTGGAAAGACTTTTTAACTTGTAATTTGGCCAACCATCTTAATAGACCCTATCATGGTTTTCTGCAACTCAGACTTATACAGCAGTAAAAAAAAGCTAAGTTACAGTTATCTGAGATTATAGTCAGAAAAAGAGGTCACCCAGGGTAAAAAGTAAGAATCTATGACCTGCTGTAAGGTCAGCTGAGATGACTAAATTCTGCTGAGCAGTGGAAAAGTCCAGGTAACCTTTCATGAACTTACAGCATATTTTCCTTGGAATAGAGATAAATGTTTATTCAGGGCACTCCATGCGTCATTATACTGTTAAAGAAAAAAGGCACCCAGAATAAAAGTTCATGAGGAAGTACTGTCAGATATAGTAGTAAAATCCTCTACAGGAGTATTAATCCATCCCAGAAGTCATATGTTCTTGTCAAAGTACAATTATAATGTTTAATCCTTCTTTTGTCTCCTCAGTGAATGTCACTACTGGGGAAATGTATGTCCAGCAATGTCAAAGTCACCACAGTAGTCTAGGCAGGGAACATTTATCTTTTCTTTTCAGATGTTCAGTGAACTGCAGCAGTATTAAATCCACATTTATATGTAGGGCTATGCCCAGGATGATCAGGAACTCACAGGGACTCTATTCAATTTTTGCTCCTTATTAAAGGAGAATGTGCTTCTCTACAGAGATAAAGGGTCTGAAGGACAAAGGTAATAAAATGTAAAATTAAGAAAATTTATGTTGCAGCAAATGAAGGGAGATGAGGATAGAGCTGCAGGGAACTCTTCCACTGCACTTGCACTGGTTTCACTATTTTTGACTTTGAAAATACGATCTATTTGTGAGCTAGTCTCCTATGGAGTGTAGTTCTTTCTGAGCACTTGCTAAGCATAATACACACAGAAGGGAGAGGGAAAATCACAAAATAAACAACATCATAACTGAAGATCGACTATTAATGGTGAGAAGTGTATTATTCTATCAGTTGCCTTACTTGATTCAATACAGCCTTTGAATGACATGTAGGGACTCTTCAGTCTAATTATCACAATTTGGTTTTCTCTGAGTCACATAGAGTTATAGTGTTCCTATCTGACATTGCCATTTTTTTCATTTTTTGTGTGTGTTATTCCTGAGTTCACTCATCTTCAGTTATTATGTAATACAGATACCTCTTCTCTCAGGCAGTTAGAGAAAAAACCCAGCAACAAACCCCCCAAAAGTATTTACAAGCTTTTATTCACCTTCTTAATTGTGATTTTAGATGCTCTGGAATTTGCACAGCTGTTGTCAAGTTAATCAAACTACTGTATGTTCTGTATATGTGAACCCAGAAGATTGAATATGGCATTATGAAAATATTGCCAGTTATTAAGCACCTGCTGATTAAGATATTTTAGAGTTATATATCTGAGTTAATAGGCTTCCAAGACACTTCAAATTAACATAGAACTGTAAATGTGGGGTTTTTTTCATAGTAGATGTTAATCTGTTTGTTTATTTACCAAACAAAAGGCCAAGAATAAAAAAAAAATGTATCTTTAGATGAAGCCTGGTATTGTAAAACTGAAATCAATAATTTTCCCAGAAAAGCAAGAGTTGGTGTTTGTGGATGGTCTCAGAATATCTTCCTAAGAATTGTGTTCAGTTGTGTCTGTGAATAAAGATAACAAAATTGAAGTTTTCCCTTAAAAAATTCTTATGACACAAACATTGGCTGTAACTTGATAGAATTTGTGTAAGAAATTTGTGTCAGAAATAGACACAGTGCATCCATTTTTAAATACTTATGACTTTCAGTGCTAGATCTTATAAGGATGCCTATTAGGAGTCAAGAGAAATTGATCAGGACAGTTTTATGGCCATACTCTTCACATAGTGTATGGTAGTGCATGGTATCCCTCAAAAGTGACACAAGGAGTCACGTGAGACTACCTTGGAACTACATCGGCAGCTATTCAAGTTTCACCCAGAAACTTGGAATGAGTATTACCTATATTCTTATTTATATATGTGTATAAAGAGTAATTGTGTAGAAAAACAAACACATTTATTAAAGATGCATTTAAATATTTTGTAAATCTATACAATAAAGTGGGACTCATCTCACCAAAATTTAACTAAGAAAAAATATTTTTGAAATCTGAAATACTTGGCATTGATCTAAAGTGTAGGCAAATATAAGCATGTTTTTTTCTCATATACTCTTCAATCCATCTTAGAAACAAATATTACTATGATTTGTTTTTGAATTCTACAGGAGCAGTACAGAAGTTACATGTCTGCTTTTCAGAGAACTTCACATAACAAGTTTCTCATTTGTCTGCTATGGATGAGTAGCCATGCTTTAAATCCTCCCCTGCTGGTTGTCATCTTAATTGTCCAAGTGAAAACTTAATCTGTGGTAACCATGGTCTAAACTGAAACTCAAAAATGGGTCAAAGCTTTTAAACTGTAAACTTTACATTTCCAAATAATCTCTCCTTTCTTGACTAAATAATAACATCCTGATTCTTCAGAACCTACGTGGGTCTCACACCTCTGCATTTTCTAGGTTTTCACTTGCAAGTCCTAAACATCATAATTTCCTTCCTCTTTCTTCCCAGTGGGATTCATTTTTGTTCCTTGCATGACTGTCTCTACCAATGCAGAGTTTCTTCGTGAAGGAGTCTGACTTCTGTCTCTCTTACAAGAAGAAAACAAGACTGGTTTGATCCCTTCTCTAGCAAAGAGATACAACACAATGTCCCTGTTATGGAAATGTAATAATATTACATTCTAGTTTTATTTTTAAGGTATATGTCTATTATTTTGCTTACTCCATTTTTTGGCAATAAACTTTATTGCTATGGAAAAAAAATTCTTTAGGAGTATTTGCCCTCCAAGTGGAGCAGCTGAGACATTCGTTGCTTGGAAGAGGAATTAACATCAAGGACACAGCAATACTGTGTATAATTCATATAAACATGAGTTTACAAATCATTGCACAGAAATTTCCAGTTGCCATTATCTTACTGTATGAACATTTCTGGAGACTAATTTTATGACTGTCAGTTTTCGTTACTGTAAATGACTCTGAAATCAGAAGCTGCTCTGAGTCAAGAGATTCACTATCAACTTTAATGGATTTAATTATTAAAGTTAGACACTATATTGTTTTTAAATTTGAACCTTAGGATAAAAGTTGACATTTCATGCAGTATTCATCTCACTTAAGTTTATTTGTCTACAGCACAACTGTGTGTATTTGAGCTATTTCATTAAGCGCCTTTTAAGAACAGTAAAGAGAAAGAAAGGATTCTAGTATTATTCCTCTTTCCCAAATTAGCTAAATTAATTCATCTAATGCAACAAACCACCCTCAGACAGCTTTAGACATGGCTAGATCTTATGAAATATTCTTATTACTTCTTCCTTTTCAGCCTAAAACAGTAGTTTGCTTTGAAGGATATAATTTCTCTCCATGCCTTAACATTAATGAACTAAAATATGGCTGAAAAGAGTTACAGTGAAACACTAGAGAAAGGAACAAGAAAAGAAGGGAGAGCTATTGTGGAATATGGAGTGTCAGAGGAGAATATAAGTAGGAGGAATTTGAATACAAGAACTTTTCTTTTAGTGGTAAAGAGGGACTGAAGGAATGGAAGACTGAAGATCTAAGGGAAGGAGAGAGATAATGAACATGAGGCTGAGGACTCTGAAAAAGAATGATCTGCTGAGACTTGTGTAGGGAATGGAAAAAAAACAGTCATTGAATAAAATGATTTAAGTTAATTTGTTCACATACTCATTTTTCTTTTTCTTCTTCAATAGGACTCTCACCATAGAATTTTAAAAATGGCAAGCACACATAGCAATGCAGCTTTTCATTTATATTTTAAAATACTTCATTTATTTTATTAATTCCTTAAATCTTTTTTTTTTTGTCTAAAAAACCCTAGAATTCCATGACTGACATTTCTAAAAGATCTAAAAAAAGAATTCATTTGTTTAATATATAAATATTTAAAACAACCACATTTCCTGACACAGTCTACTATGGCTCCCATAATGCTTTCTCTACTATCTGTGCTCAATACAATGTTTCAGGAAGACTCAGAAAGACTTATGAAAAAGGCTGTGCAGAAATCATTATGTTTTTCTGAGATCTGCTATGGTTTCCACAAAAGTATCTAGTAACTCTAATGCTAAGACTTCTGTTTGATCCATCAGACGCACTCTCAGGCCAAAAATAGGAGCCATTTACTGTTGCTCTACTGTGGTAGTACCAGATATACCCTTATCTGATGGCTTAGAATTCATTTTAAGAAACCAGTCTTGAAGTTCTGAAAATACAAGCTCATCTTTAAGGTCTTAGGAGTTTTTGTGTAAGTGTACTTATTAAAAAGATTCTGATCAAACTTATCATACCCTGCTCATATTCACGTACAGGATAAGTAGTGAGCTTGTCTTACTCGAGTTACATTTTTCTTTTGTTGGTTCAAGTCAGTCGACTGAAATGAGATGAAAATTCAATATATTGTATATTTCATGCATCAAAAGCC
Organism: Aramus guarauna; assembly: GCA_013400195.1. Lineage (NCBI taxonomy): Eukaryota > Metazoa > Chordata > Aves > Gruiformes > Aramidae > Aramus > Aramus guarauna. The sequence goes on from VXBL01010053.1 coordinate 63,036, forward strand.
TTTTCAACACTCATTATTAACTTTTATAGTAAAGGCTATCATAACCATGCCATAATATTTGTATTGTGTTAGGGTCTAAAAGCCTTCAGTCATTTATCTTACATTGTTGGCATATTTTTAATAATTTCTGCTTACATGAAATACAATACTTTCTGCTTTTTGGTTTATGAAACCATTGTGACCATTAAAGTGTTCTTCCCATGCACTTGACCTACTACTGAAAATTCACTTCTTCCTTTAAAATGGCAATTGTTATTGCTAGCATTAATGTCATTAAAGCTAAATTGGTACGTACATTTTACCACATTTTTGAAAGTAATGCACAAGTGTAAAACATGATATAATTGAAGCTATACAAGATTTTCAAATGTGTGTCAACTGGAACCAAGCAGTAGCTTCTTAGTGCTACTGGACAATTTCACACAATTGCAAAGAAAAGGAAAAGCACTAGCATGGACATAAATAGTGTCTTATATGACTTCACAATTTACATCATGCTGAATAAATCTCAGGAAATTAATATACAAATCACCTTTTTATCTAAATACTGTTCACCTTTCATAAGTATCTCATAGGTCATATGAAGGAGCATCCACTAGTCTTGGCATTCATCAGCCCTTTGTGGCAAAATGAGAAAAAATATTTTCATAAATTACTTTGCAATTACCTAATAACGTATTATTAGTGAGAAACAGCTATGTAAGTATGACCACTTTGAACTCAAAGTCAACATCCTTGAAAGGAAAAAAAAAAAACAACCAACCCTCTGCTGAAAAGAAACCCAAACCAAATATGAAAAGGGGGGGGGAGAATAAAAATAAAAATGAAGCTTGATAAAAGGAAATAAGGAAATAAAATGGAGCAACCCAAAGGATAAAATATTATTAGATACACTACACTGGCATCTCAATATAAATGTTTACCACCCATCAAAACCAACTCAAAAAAATCTAAACTGCTGACACAGAAGCTTAAAGCATGCACCTGAAGTGAAAAAAATCCTGAACTGGTAAAAGACAAGATGGATCAAAGAAAACAGGAGAGACAATTAACTCTAAAGCCTTAATGAAAGTAGCCAAAAGAAATTTTGAGAAAGTACTTGCTGAAAATTTAAAATAATTAATAGAAACAAATTCAAACATCTCAGAATCAGGAAGAATGATAAAAGTGTTAAAAATAATCAACCAGGTGCACAGATGATCATGGTATAAAAGAACATACAAGAAGTGTGAATAAAATCTAAACTTGTAGAAAACTGAACTATTTCAATGATTTACATGTGTTGTGGAGGAGTTCTGGAAATTTGCCACATTGAATTCTTCCTTTACTGGGAGGGAACTGTCATTAAAGACAAGTGTTGTCAGAATAGACTAAGTGCTAATCAATAGAATAAATAGAATAAAATTTCCAGAAGCAAGTGGTATTCACCCAAGAGTATTAAAGGAAACCAGACATAAAATTGTTGAAATATTAGGTGTGGTTTTAATTGACCTCAGGAAATGATGTGCGGAAAATACAATGAGTTACTGAAAAGACTCAGGGGCATATGAGAATCTGCACATCATTAGGTCTGAATTTTACATAATTGTGATTGTTAAAAATTGTGCTAAATAATAAAATTATTAGCTTAACAAAAAATGAGGAAAAGTCAACATGGTTTTCTTTTAAGGAAATCACACCATGTAAAAAAATGAGAAATCTTTGAAAGACTTATTTTATAAGGGGTACCCAGCTTTCCAAAATTTTTTAAGATGATCTTGTAAAATTTATTAAAGGAACTAAGGCATCATGGTATAAAACCAAGATAAACAGACAATAGGTGAATGATGATGATGTTTGCAACTGATAAAAAATTATTCTGGACAGTAAAACCAAATCCTAACTACTGAGAGTTCTAATAAATTTGTAAAATGACAGATAAAATTAAAGGTCAATGCATCTAATGAATGTGTAGAAAATGGTCCTAATTGCACAAAACCAATGTTTCCAAATTAGCGGTTCTTAGGGAACAGACCTTGTATTCTTTATATATAACTCTGTAGTAGCATCATTATAACGTGCAGCCATAGGCAAGAGGCAAATATGTTACAGCTTCCTACTAAAATAAATGAGAAAATAGCAAACATTTTGATGCCACGGAGAACTTCCAGGACATACTTAAATTTTGAATACTGAATACAGTTCAGAACTATTATATTAACATGCTATAGTAAAAGATCCACAGAAAAAGTAGTAAAAGGCTGACAAAGATATCAGAAGTTACAGAATAGCTACTGTAGAATGCAAAGAAAACACGTCTCTAGCTAGGAAGAAGATACCAGACATGAAAGATAGCAAATTTTGTAAAATAATGAGTGCTGTAAAATGAAAAGACATTGAGAAGACAAGGAAAGATCTTCCATTCTTTCTTCATTGCAACACAGGAATTATTTCTTTATGACAACACAAAAATTTGGGTTGCCCAGTCAAGTTATCAGGCAGCAGCAGAAGTTACACAGGAGTAGACAAAAATATAACCATGTAAGCTTGGTTTTTTTTCTGAAGCTGCTGCTGCTGGTCACTAGTCAAAGATGAAATTTGAGAGTCAGTGGGTCTTTCAACAGAAATGGTTCAGGCATTTGTATGTTCTTACAGGTAGTTTTTATTGGGTTTTTTTTGGAACATTCAAAATCACTGAAGGCCTGTGATGATGTGTTACCAACTAATTTCTATCATGTGACCTATATTTTTCTTTCTGCAACAACAGGAAGCCCTCCATTTCATTCTTCCTTATACACTGGAGACATTGTAAAAGAATTTTTTTGCTGTATTTTACCCATAATACGGATGTTGCATTAGCAGCAGATGCCCTCTGATGTTCGTTGTAAACTGTTTGATCAAAACAGGCCTGTGTTACTTACTAAAGGTCTAGACACCTTCCTATGTTCATGCTGAGCAATTCTGACATATTTTAGCAGTCACTATTATGTTTGTGTCATACAACCATGGGATTCCTCAAACCCTTCAAAAGCAGTTTGGGGCAGCCTGAACTTCTTCGTGTTTGTAACTTATACTGCAAATGCATTTTGGTGCAATGGTACCAGGCAGCAGATGAAGGCATCTGTCAGGCTATGGAGCACTCCTTTGCCTGTGGTCAGGCAGCCTCTCTCTCACACCTGCCTGTTTGATGAAGGTCCTTGACTTGCAATATAATAATAATTATAAATAAATACAATAAAATAAAATAAAAAACCACAAAACATTAGGAAAAACTCATGCCAGTTTTCTGCTCTTTAATGCTCTGAATTAGAAGAACCGGGTATATTTTGAAACCAACACCAATAACACCTGCATGAGTGAGGAGCATAGGGAATTAGGCTATATAAGACAAAACACAAAATCAAAAATCACCCCTACATCCATTTAGCCCTCTGACTCACTGAGGGACATAGGCCACCATTGTAGATGAGAGATGTCATAGCTTTTGATACAAGGAAATTAATATCTTCCATTTCTGTAACTTTTTTTCAGCTGCCACGCAGGTTTTATAATTCAAACAATCTTTCTTTGCTTTAAAGATTTACCAGTTTCCTGGTCCTAGTAATGTAGGCTTGAAAATGCATGAAAACATACTCAGTGCAAAATACTTTCTTACCTTCACCTAGTTCGGATAAAGCGAAAGAAATTTATCTCCATGACTTCAAAGCTAACATCTTTACATTCAGAAATCTGCCCACAGTTTTCTTCCCTTAGGCCTCTAAAATTCTTGGAAATTTCTTTACACTTGTAAGAGGACTACTTGTTGCTAAGCAGCCATTTCTAACTTTTGCTCATCCATTTATGAAATTGTCAGGCTACTTAATACTGTGCCAACTTTAAACTTCCCATCCGCAGTGAAAGACATAATTTTTGGATGTCATTTGCTAAAGAGTATATTTATATAATATGTACTGGGTATACATGAACTTCCTTTGATTGAGTGCAGGTCTGTGGGATTGTGTCAGAATGCCTTAGAGCTTCTGCTAGTAAATCTGAAAGTTAAATATTTGGTTTTAGGTTCATCAATTTGCTTTAAGTAATTTGTAGGGAAGGAAGAGCAAGAACATATCTGTCCAGACAGATGTAAACATAAGATCATGCACCTGCAACTGCCCAGGAACAAGAATCTAAGCTACAAATGCAGTGTACAAGACCAATCAGCATGCAAGTGAGAATGACCTAAATTAGCTGAGAAAAAATGCTGAAAATGGGAAGCCTTGGATCCAGGACTTCATTTCATTGATGGCTATTTTACCTAATATCTTTTTAATGTTAAAGGATCATAAACTACAAAATGTAATCTATAAAACATTTTATGCAGAGCCAAAACCCAGAAATTTTGTATGATGAATGCCCAGTTTAATAGATTAGAAAGTCATATTCCTTCTCACACTTGTGCTCATGCTCTCTTTCTCTGGCCCAATGAACCTTTCATGCTTTGCTGCCTAATGACTCGTTTGCAGCAATGTGGAGATTGTGTTACACGAAATCCCCTTATCACAATTTGGGCATGAACTGCAAGGTCAATGGGTATAGCAAATGTAAAAGTTAAACATGAAGTTACGGAGAGAGTGTAACATCATGAATTCACAAAGTAACACTTTCTTCAGTCCTTGGGCCAAAGGAAATTGTGAATCAAAATACCAATGTGATTTCTTTCTGTGGTTTTTTTTTGGTGTTTTTTGTTTGTTTGTTTGTTTGTTTGTTTTGTTTTTTGTTTTTTTCTTTTTTCCCCCAAGTAGAATTAATATGATGCTCTGAAAAGAAACAGAGAACTTTGTGGAGATTACTAGAAAAGCTGCTATTATATTAATTTAAGAATCTTGATTTAATTTTACAGTTTGTAAAGAATGACATAAGCTTTCGGTACCTCCCATTCTCATAATTTACTTTTTGAAGTTGCAAGGTGACAAAAGTCTTCTCAGGACAATTGGGGGACTGGCCAAAATGTGGTAAAAAATGAGCTTTGTTGTATCAGGAGTAAGGAGGTCTGAGACAGGAATAATGTACGGTTTATGTCCCTTGGAATTTCTGAAAAAAAAATTTCAGTGACCTTCTAAGCATTCTTGTTAGAAGGTATTTCCATAACTTTAGTCTTCTCCTATTTAAAACACCTTATTTCAGTTTCTACCTGCAGTTTATTCTTAACTATTCTAAATGTATTTTTTCCCTGCCCAATACGATCCTGTAAATGATTATTTTGTCTTTGTTGTTTATCAGTCTTTCATAGTCTGTCTCATTCTTTAACTGTGTTCAACAATGACCCCTCGTACAGTAGATTCTGAATCCTCCTGTCCATCCCCTTGCAACTTATCCAGCATGAAATAATACTTAATTGAACATGAATGATCAGAGGGAAATGCACAGATATAGTAATAACTGTTTGTTCTTTACACATATGAAATTTTTCTGACAGGGAAATTAGGCAATGTGTTGTGCAGTATGGATTCTTGACCTCTGGACAGTATGAGAAAAAGAACTAAGCCTTTATGATGGTATAATTAGCAATTATTTTCATTATTTGGTTGTCAAGACCACTAATAATTAAAAATAAATATCATTTTCCCATGCTTAAAATAGGACAAAAGGAAATGCTTTTAAAGGATAGATATCTGTAATATATCAATTTCCAATACAATGTAAGCAGGACTTCTTGAAGTATATATGCACAAACAAGAGGAAATTGAAGGAAAAGTACTGAGAGGAAGAAGAAAACTATGAGCTCCAGCTAAATGTGGCATGAGGAGACATTGTAACCCACCATAAAAAGAAGCAGTAAGAAAATTTAGGTCCCTGGAGGCTAGGTATACTACAACAATGAGGAGAAAATTGGAAAAAGGAGGGAAATAGAAATCAGTATAATTTACTAGAAGGAAGAAAATATTCATATAAATGGGACAGAAAACTGGAATTGACAGTAGGATGAAATATAGATAAAGAAAAAGAGGAAAAGATGCATAAAAGCATAAGTAGCAAGAGAGCAGAAATGTAGTTTCTTTCCAGGTCTTACATTTCCATGCCAGAATTCAAAACCAAATCTTGAACCACAAAGTATTAAATAGTTTAATATCTGAAATACAGTGCTCAGGGCTCAAAAACCATCATATTACTTTTGGAAAGTTGTTTTAGTATGCCAGACAGGTTTGACCACGTAGTTTATTGGTAGGTCCAAAATTACATAAATTAACAAGATGTAGAAGTAATTTATGGCCAATTTTCATTAATTTGAATTAGAAACAATTACCCATTGTATGAATATATAGTACTCAAGAGAAATGTTGAGAACATGAGAAAAGTTATTTATATGGCAAAGGTTCATTGTATCAAAAGTTAAACTCGATTGAACACAAAGAGATTTTCTTGCTTAAATATTTTCTAACTTCTTTTACAAAAAAAGAATTTTGATACTTCAGCCCTCATCCAAAAAAGATTAAGACAAATGTTAAAGTATGTTCTCAGCAAAGTTTCTGCATTTCTAGTCCCCACATTAGAAAGACCGATATTGGTTATTTAAAATTCATGCTTATTGATGCAGTCATGTCGACAGTACTTGTCTCTTCAAGGAGTTTGAAATCTCTTGATGCAAATTCTAGTATATGCATTCTTCATGCTTCAGGAGTCTCTATTTAAATTTGACTTTGGCAGAACTTTTAACCTATCTGTCATGCGTTCCTCTCTTGCCTTCATCAACATATTTTAGAATATCTTCTCATAAATCCTGCGTGTGTTAAGTATACAGTATGATCTATGTTTTGCGGGGCAAGGGGGAGGGATTTTCAGAACAGGGAATACACGATTCTACCAGGTTATGAATGAAAACTGGGCAAAGGGATTGAATCTTGGTCAACCTGAACCGTACTCCCGTCTGAAGTGTCCACCCATACAGCAGAGAGTGCAGCTGGTCTCACTGTAGGATGAAGTCAGAATAAAACTGGAATGTACAGGTAGACCCCTGTGCTGGTTTTGGTTGAGATAGAGTAAATTTTCTTCATAGTGCCTAGTACGGGGCTATGTTCTGGATTTGTGTTGAAAACAGCGTTGATAACACAGGGATGTTTTCGTTACTGCTGAGCAGTGCTTCCACAGAGCCAAGGACTTTTCTCACCCCACTTCACCAGTGAGTAGGCTGGGGGTGCAGAAGAAGCTAGGATGGGACAAAGCCAGGACAGCTGACCCCAGCTGACCAAAGGGATATCCCATATCATATGACATCATGCTCAGCATATAAAGCTGGGGTAAGAAGGAAGGGGGGACATTCGGAGTGATGGTGTTTGTCTTCCCAAGTACCTGTTAAGTGTGATGGAGCCCTGCTTTCCTGGAGATGGCTGAACACCTGCCTGCCCATGGGAAGTGGTGAATAAATTCCTTGTCTTGCTTTGCTTGTGTGTGTGGCTTTTGCTTTACTTATTAAACTGTCTTTATTTCAACCCATAAGTTTTCTCACTGTTACTGTTCTGATTCTTTCCCCTATCCTTGCCAGTGGGGGAGTGAGCAAGCAGCTGCCTGGTGCTTAGCTGCCAACTGGGGCAAAACCACAACAGCCCAAGAAATACGAAGTACTCCTATATCCTACACAGATTTGTTTTATATCCCAGGTTAACATTTTAAACACTAAACCATTCCAACTGTGTGTGATTCAAACCAGTTGTTTTTGCCTGAAGAGGTATATTTTTTGCCACTGAGAATTTATTTTCTTATTGATCATCCAGACTCACTTGCAGTTCATGTCTCTTACTGTAATTAAATCCTGAACCACATAGCTGTGCATGTAGACTTTTTTTTTTCTTTTTTTGATGATGATGAGGTTTTTTATTATGTTTCCAGTAAAAGGAGATAAAAAAAGTTGGAAGTCTGACTTGTTGTTGATGTTACATTTCATTACATTATAGTCTTGATGGTCTGACTTAAGAAAAGGATAAATGACTTAAATATTAATGTTTATCTTAAGGTTCTTACCCTATGAATTTACATAAGGTAAACTGGATATGGGCCAGTTTAAAACATGCAAGCCAAAACCCTAATTCTGTTACCATATCCACTTAAAAGAACCACTTCTGCAACACATAAAAACAGGCATATTTATTTTTGCACAGTGACATTTTCAGGATTCAAATTCCTTAAAAACAAGTTATGTCAAACAAAGCCAGGTTACAAGTTTAACATTGTGCTCTATGTCTTCACTTGCATTCTATACACACATGTCCAAGATATAAGGGAATCATAGTAAAAGCATAACATTCAGTAAACTGCTCTGCAAATATTGCAAAACCTAGGACAGCTTAATTGAATGTATTTACAACAGTATTTGTACATTTTCATAATGTATTTATTCTCTTACATTCCAAACCATTGTACACTTATTTTGCTCTTTAGTTCCTTACCATACTAAATATATTCATACCTCAACATCCCAAGATACTTCTTAAATAGTAGTTTTGTTTTCAACTAAAATTTCATAACTTCTGACTGGACTAGTTTGACGCAAAAGTCATATAATACACCTGCAAACAGTTGCACTCTCATATGACAGCACTGGAAAGTTCATATTTACGACATACGGCTAACCACATCATTCCTACTTCAACTATGTCCCATTTGCAGGGAAAACTTGGTCCTCAGTTGCCAGTCTCTTCTTGCACAGAGCAAGAAGCCATAGTCTGATACAAGCTCTTTTGGTATGCGAGGTGAAGGCAGAAGCTTTTCAGTTAAAGATTAAGTCATCTGTTAGCATAAATCTGCTGACACTGTATCTTGATTTGACAATTCTAGCAATTTTTTTTTTTTTTTCTTTTTCTCCAGTTAAAGAAGTCATCTATTCTGTGCATAACAGTTACTTCTGCTTCATTTTTGTTACAGGTCTTACTTTGTCTAATTGTAATTTTACAACTAATTATAGTTTATGACAATATAAATTAGTGAACATTGAAATTAAAAAGGACAAAGATCTTATCTGCTTAACATCTGGAAGATTTTTTTGGAGTTTTTTTATGGTTGCTTTTTAAGAGGGAAAGACAACAGTCAAGCAAGTAAAGTTCATTGAAGACCTTGTTTTAATTTGGTTTATATTTTTTTTTTATGACTAATTCAGCTCCCTAATATCAACTAAGCATAACCAAAGATATTTTAGTTTCCTGTCATAGAAAATATGTTTTTAAAAGATCATATGTTGTGTAACCATGGCAAAATCCTGCCATGTGTTTCTCTGCAAGGTTCCACACACATGAAGATGTGTTATATAAATATCTTAAATAAAATATAGCCAAAATTTAAAAAAAATTGAATAAAAAATAAGCATCTGAATGTAAAGATAAAAGAAAATAATCTGTGATTTAAGAAGTGCTAAACATTCACGATTTACAATTGAACAGTTAAGCTATTGGTTGTTCAGAACTGCACAAAGGAAGACCATGAACTCGCATAAAACCAAAGCAATTTACCTACAATAGCTGCACAATGGATCCATTATTTCAAAAGTTGCCCTTAATCACAAAAAACATATTTCTTAAATTGTGCCTGTGTACATAAGTTTGATAGGAATATGTAGGATAGTGTAAACTATTTTTGAGGGAAATGATAACATGGATAAATCTATAAGAAAGTTAAGAAGATTTACAATTTCAGACAGATCACACTATTTGTTATTTTTCTACACTTCAGTGCTGGGATTTCTACTAATTTAGGTGCCTAAATCTGGATTAGTCATGTTGGCACCTTTATAAATCAAAGAAGAAAATCATGCATCTCAAGTGGGTGATTTATTTGTATGCCTGTATTCGGATATGAACCATCTGGTGGAAGGTGTCTCTCTTTCTCCATTTTTTCTCTTCCTACACAAGGCCTTGGAATAACTAATACCCATTGATTACAGAAATCTAATTAATCTAGTGTCTTTAAATAATCCTATTTTATGTTATGAAGGCTTCTAAAGTTTAATTATATGGATATGTCATGCAGCTTACTGTATTAAATTGTTTATCCCTGAAATCTAACAGGATATCTAAACCTTAGGTAACCAGGAGCTGTGCTACAATTTCCTGAATACTTTTTCTGTTTCTAGGTTAATGAAGAGATATCTTTTACTACTTTTGCATGTCATTCATTTGGCAGCTCAAAACTATCCACTCTCTGAAGATCCTAACAGTGCTTGATTTCAGAGCAGAGAAATTGTTTTTGTTCAGTACATAGTTGAGTCTTGCACTTACATTCTAAATGGAATTCCTGTCATAGTTATTTAAAATAAATGTTTGTGTGGCCAGCTCCTTCTAGGCATTTATCAGATTTTAGAGATTTGTCTTGCCCAACTTATATATTTATCTTAAGAAATGTAGGTGTCCAGAGTGTGAATGTCTGCATCTGAACTAGTCATTTTAGGTACCTTTTGCAGTCAATGGAGAGAAACACACTTTTAAGGTGTGATTTATTTCACCTTTAGAATGAAATGAATCACATCCTGGAAATACTGATTTCGCTGCTCTAGCTATAAGAAAAAACTTAGGATGTATAATTCTGATGTGGACAGTTACATAGTAGATATCTATATTTGAGAACACTCTATATTAATGAAAAAAGGAACTGGATATTTATTCATTCAGCCTGCAATTGCAAGTCTCCTTTCTGTATGTCCCTTCATGTGGGACAAATGACCATTTTCAATTAACTGATATCCTGGAAAACACACAGATATGGAAACAAAAGAAAAAAAACCCTAAACCCCAGTACACTCTGTTTCCCCACTATGCCTACATGTGAGATTTTCCACTATGTGACTGAAATATACCATCCAAATCTTTACAAAATTGCACTTGGAAACATTTTACCATTAAATAGGAAAACAAACCCAAGAACTCTACATTAGGCAATAGCAACTACTGTAGGTGGTTTTTATAACAACTCTGCTGAGTAAGGGTGATTTACTCATAACTTTCTTACAGAACAAATTTCTGACTGAAGTGATGCACAAAAGCTAATTACCATGATAAAGAGAATGTCTCTGAGTTAGCATTTCCCATACTTAACCATATCATGCCAGTATTAATCAGTATTAATTTACTGTGCTCTCACACCTATGTTCACTATATGTGTCATTCATTGGGCAATTATGGTTAATGTTTTCAACTGAAGCAACTGAAGTAAACATTTTTAAATTCAGCCTTTCTTATCACCCAGGTGGGTTGCAAGATGCCTATTTCAAATATCTAAAGGCACTGGATGACATCTATCTATCTATCTATCTATCTATCTATCTATCTATCTATCTATATCGATATGAGGGATTATGGACTCTATTTGCCTACACATAAGTACCTAATATAATCTGGGATACTTTAGAGCTTCCCCTTTAAAGCTTCCCCTTCCCCTGTTGCCACTCCAAAACTTCATCTGTGTCATACCTGCCAGCCTGGTGTGGATGTCTTAGATAATTTTGGGCATCTCAGATGGTATTAGACACTTACGTGGGGGTAACTAAACTGAATGCTCATCTACTTAATTTAAATATCTCACCTTTGGAACAATATTTGTTCCTGGAGGCCTTCAAAGGCAGCCCTCTCCAGTGACTTTTGTTGGGGACAGCCTCTATATTAGAAATAGTTCAGTAAGGATCCCAGACTTTACACACAATCTAGTTGGCTAAGTGAAGAAGACTGAATATGTTCCTGGTTCACAGACCTAATCCTGAAGAGTACTAGACTTCTGCAGGAAAGGATTTTTTATTTCTTTAAAATTTTTACTTATTTTTTAGGCACCATACCCTCATGGAAAATCTGGGAAAATCTGAGGTGACAGAAGCGTAATTTGTTTATACCTCAGCTTTGACTGCTTTTCAAACTCTTAGAGGGAGGCGGATTTGGCAGCTCGATAGATCCTCAAGGGGAAGCTGTGGATAGCCAGTGATTACAGGCTGTATTATTCCCTGCCACTGCATTTCTTACCTTTGCTAGTAATTTTCTTTATGGTTTAATTTTCAACAGTTGCAGTCCTGCACGTGGAAATCAAAGTTTTGCTGATTTAAGGATTTTGAGTCTCTCTGGCCCTAAGTGTACCTAATCCTCATGTACTATGAAGCAGAACTATAATGAAGGAATTTGCAATGAAATGTAAGGTTATGCCAATTTGAGCAGCTTTACAAGTAGAATAAGGCTGAAGAATAATTATTCTGCTGAATAATTTATACATTCTCTTTTAAGTTAGAAGAGATATAATGCATGGATAATCTATTTTTAAACAGAAATATTTCTGAAGTTACTTTTACATATTGAGATTCTCTTCTGAGTTGGCAGCAAGCCTGTATTACCTAGCATATGTACATCTGCTTGGTACAGTAGATGCAAAACTGTCTAAGAACTTGATATTCTCAGAATTTAAAGTATGTAACTAGCTACTGACGTCTAAGATACATTTGAGCTACTGTTTTTAAATATTGAGATTTTAAGTATTACTTTAGGATAAATAACTATTTTTCTTCTTTTATGGTAAATGTACAAAGTCAGGTCCCTGTTTTACAAAAAAAGAATGTAAGAAATGACTGCTTTCAAATAGTATTTCAATTTATGAGTCCCTAGATTGGTTGAAAAGTTATCTCCCTAAAATCAAATTGTTTTTGTTGGGAATAAAATATAGTACTCTTGGGGAATGTCTTCTTGCAAGCAATAAAAATCTATTTCCCTAATATTATTTTACATTTCTGAGATACTATTATTCTACTGTATTATCCTTCACACAATATTTTCTATTCTGATGTTTTGATAAATATCATACCGATTATACTGGATGCTATATTTGGTAGGAAAGCTAACTTTGAATCAAACTTCTACCAACGTCGGAAACTTCTCTGTAAACAATCTGGGAACCTGATTTCTGATTTGTGCATATCACATAGAAACTTCAAATGTGAGTTGTAAATATTGCATCTGATATTTTGTTCACTCTGCTGGGGATGTCTCTTGGATTAGAAGAAATCTAGAGATGAGACACATTCACAAACATGAACATCTGCAAGAGATCTGGATGCCAACACCAGGATTATGATAAATTGTGCATGACTGAACAGCCGTTTTTTTAAAGTTGGAGTAATTTGTGAATAGTTGGAAGATCTCTATTAAAAATATTTACATTTTAGAAAGTTTACATTTCTTTCTTCAATGTGTAGATCTTTAAAAGACCGAAGACGTATCAAAGAAGTTTTACTTTGGAAAAGAAAAAGAAACCTTTCTTTTTTTATGTGATGCACATCCACTTTGCATATAGTGTGGTAAGGAACAGGTTACCAGTATGGTGTACTACGATACTTGCTACTTTCATCAGAAACAATTCTGTGGGAAAATGTGCCTAATGGTAGAAAGCCTTGGCAATATAAACAGAAACTGGGAGCAGGGATGAGAGAGAAGTGAGAAAGCAGCATTGTACAAAGAGCCAATGTGCAGTGGGGTGATGAGGATATAAAACTAAACACAGGTGTATGTGTGGGAGATGCTAATGGCAAAAAAGTGCACCACGTCCTGTTCCAGGCTGTGAATTTGACATTAGGTAAATAGTTTTATAATTGGTTTGGTACCATCAAAGTCCATACATGTATGTAGCCAAATGTCCATTTCCCACAATATTACAGAATTATTCATGTAATTTATTACTACTATTTGATAACAATTATTTGATAACAGTTTTTTAAGCCTTTGCAGAAATGCCTTCCCTATTTATTTTTAATGAAATAACTAATGCAAAGTCATAGATAACAGGACATATTGTGTTATGTCCAGCCCATTGTGAGCACAGTACTAAGGAAAGACTTCTAGAGTGTGAATTCTGCTGTGGAAAACCTGTATTTCATTCATAATCACAATGCACAACGTTTCTGGTGTTTGCTCATGGACATCAAAGTCTGAGCCATTAAAACTTGCATAACTTTAAACTCATTTATGAATTATTTTTATTGAAGTCATCAAAAAAATGTTTAAGTAATGGACAAATACATTCAAGGGAATTTATTTGGGCCTTCTAAACATATAAAACAATTTGAATAATATATAGAGCTTTCTAGATACATTTTAACATTAGTATTTTTTAAATAAAGGTCAATTGATGGCAGTTTTATGTAGAAGAGAATGATAGTCAGGCAAATCATCCTTTGTTTACTCCGAAATGGTTCCCTTATGTCAATTATTGTTAGCTTAACAGAGTAACATTATGAGACAGGCAACTCCTTGAAAGCATCCTTAAATTGCCTTAATAATTGGACCAGTTTCATATGATTAAAAGTGTGTTCTGTGTGCAAAAGGAAGTTTAAAAATTTACTTTTGCTTTTAAACAATATTAGTATTTAGATTGCAAGAGCATATATACAAATATGTATTGAACAACTATAATTAAAGCCAAAGTAACAATATTCTTACCTTCAGCTCTTTTTATTGACTTATTTGTGGCTTTGATTTCAAGGCACAAATTTTCAATAAAATTGGACCACAAAATGTCAATAATAAAGAGCTTTAATGAATTATGACTATTAAATGACATTTTTCTAATGTAGATCTTTATTAATACTGATTATATTTCTAACATCCCTCATTGTCGATAATAAAAACTGCAAATGTAAAAAATAGCTTAAAGGAAAGGTACAAAACTGCAAGGTTTCATAAAAGTTCCATAAACAATAGATGATCATGAGATTAGTCTTTCTTTTGCAAAAAGTATTTTTTAACACTACTGTATTGGTAGAAAAAAATTAAAAATGGCACCCTCAGAGTCACAGGAAAAGATTTACCTGTTTTGCTTGATAAGTTTTCTATTGAGTTCAACATGAATTTTTCCATATTTATAAAGCCTCTACATCATCTAGAAAATTATATTCTTGGAGTTTAACTATCTAGCATAAATAAATTAAATCAGGAAGACTAATTCATTTCAAAATCAGACATAATGTTATGGTATTTTTCTTGATTTTGTTTACTTAACCAATCAAAACCTTTCAAAATTGAAATTTCTGCTATGAATTCATTGATAATTTTATTAATAAACATTAACAGCACTGCCACAGCTGTAACACCAATGACTTTATTCCCTATTTAGGGGAACTCACTTATTTTGTCTTTCAGGTATTGGTTCTATAAGCACTTCAAAGATGACTATTGTCTTTTGTGCTTCTTCTGCGGGTTTTTTTGTTTGCTGTTTTTTTTGGTTTGTTTTTTTTTTTTTAATTTCCCAGCAGTAAATAGTTTACTCTCCCTAGAGAAATAATCAATAAAAGGAAAAAGAGAAAAGAACATACTGCATCACAATTGGCCATCACTGATCTACAATGTCTCAATGAGTTCGAAAAGAGTTGGTTAGGGAAACTGAAGAAAGAGCATAGACTTGATTTCTTTGTGTCCATCCAAGCTTTTGAATATAAACTCTCAGGCACAAGAATGACCACTTTCTGCCAGTACTGTTTTCTTTTACAAATAGCTTTTCTAGCACTCATGTCCTTGACTTTCTTCCTATCTCAAAACCAGTAGCAGCAAGAAGGAAATTAATAAAATCTCTAATAAACAATAAAAACAAAAAATATGGCTTTTTGAAACATAGAACAGAGAAATGCAAGGCTCCTCAGTAGTCCCAGAGGACCTTAGTTTTAATTACTCCAGAGAACCTTAATTTAAATACTTTCACTTATTTTGATTAATAAAAAAGATGTCTATATAATATTGGAAAAAATTAGGTATAACTCCCATGTATAAGTACAAGCCAATGTGAAACAAAGACTTTCTAGAAAAACTGGTTGACAATCTGGGGAAAAAAACCAACCCAAACCTCTCCCCTCCTGCCTCCCCCAAATGTGACAATGAAGAAAAAGAATTAGATAGAGAAAACGCTATCATTTTAGAACATACTTAGAATATTTAACTACAAAATTTACAAGCAGCATTTTGAGGAATTGAATTAGTGATTTCATTGATGTTTGTTGCAGATCTGATTCCACTGTGATTTTCATACTGTGAAATCAAAGGGATTATTTGAGAGAAAAGGTACTATGCTAGATTGACAATGATGAGATAATCTGGCTTTTCAAAAGACAGCTGCTTTTCCTGTAAATGTAATATTGTTTAGCACAACTGAGCCTATCAGAAGTGATTTTAACTCTTATACATAAAAAAGGGATTTTAATAGATCACTGAAACCAAGATTAAGATTCTACACCATTTTGATTTAAATCCATTCCCTTTGAAGTCAAAAGTAAAACTATTGTTTTTAATAAGAGCAAACACAACAGATAACAAACCTTAAAATTTAACAAAAAAAAATCTGCCTAAATTCTGTTTAGAAGAAACTCCAGAACATATTGATGTAGGTGCATAAAAAGAATCTAAAAGCCAAATATAGCTCTTATTGTGGCTAGATTTTACATAATCTAAATAAAAAAAATTAATAATTTTATTCTTTCAGCATAAGAAAAGCATAGTAGTATGAAAAATTTCACACATGCATAATGTTTCCTTTGGATAAATAAAAGCAAATTGAAAATGTGTAAAAGGAAATTGAGAATAAAAAATAAAATTGAGGATAAATTCAGGATAAAAATGATCAAGGCACAGAGAACAAATATGCCATGGATTGCAATTAATAGAAGTAATCTTTTTTTGAAGGTCAGTATACAGGTAGTCATATTTCTATTGTGTACGAATATAATGTAATCAAAAGGAAGTTCTGGAAATAGAATTAAAATTCAATTTCTAAGTACATTAGGTATCTGTGCAGGAAAACTGAATGCTAATGTCTATATTTAATTGCAATTATAATTCTAGAATCTTCTTAATTTGGTCTCAGAAGCTTATGCTTATGTGAAGCAAAATTTGTAGAGGGTAACATCTTTTATTCAACAAGTTGTTATATTTGGGGAAAAATGGACATGCTTGTCCATGGAAGAAGAACTAATTGCAATTCAAAAGGCAACTTACTGTGGAAAACTAATATTGAAGACTTTGCAGCTGATTCTAATTAGGACAGAGAAGCATATAAAAAGATTTAAACCAGTATACTTAGGCTTCAGAACTTAAGTTTAGTTTGTGTCAGGAAACAAAAATCGTCATGCATGCTGATGCTGTTAGAAGGAAAGAAGCATCTTCAAATCAAATGTCCCAAGTAGGAGGCTGTATGTATTTTTTCATCTCAAATGGTTTCAAAGGTTTCCACTAGGAAAACTCTTTTAACTAAACCAGAATTCCTTCCCCAAATTGCTACTGACAGAGGACTGTAAGGTTTCTGCTTTTGGGCCATGAAACGTTTCCTAAAGGATCAGCAAGGCTTTAAAGAAGAAGTATACTTGGTAGTCCTGTTCCAGAGCCTGTGCCTCCCTGAATAGCGGAATTTCATATTCCATTAGTGGCCTTAGGATTCTAACTGATTCAGCTGAGCAGATAGAAAGCATCAACGTTAGATCTACTGCCAAGGCAAAAGCTCGAAGTATCATTACTGCCAGAAATGATCAACCCTAAAGGGAAGCACAGATGACACTAGTATATTTACCATATGAACTTTATTAGATCAAATGGTCTAATTTTCCTTATTCCACTTGCATTTATTCTGAATTTCCTGCTTCAGTTATTCTCAGTCATAAGTGGAAAGTAATAAACTGGAAGCTCTAATCAGGCAAAGTTGTATAAGCACGAGCATCAGAAAGACATAAAATGTAGTATTTTCATCCCTCTTGAAATGTTAGAAGAGGCCCTATAGACTGTTCTGGTCATGGTTCATCTGTTACATGATGCGGTGAAGGAACAGTATCAATTTTCCAGCTTTTAATGAGCTTCCAACATGCAGAAGATGCATTAAACAACGAGATCAGAGCCCACATGCTTAAATTGAGTATACGATTATGAAAGAATTAGGAAATTGTTCCTTTTACTTCCACATTTGCAACAAAGCCCCAGTGCAGCCAAAGGATTGCTTTGTGTATAATTAGATTAAACACACAGGCTTCCTCTTCAATGGTCTCACTTACAAGATGCGTTAACACTAGCAAGGAGGTACAATCTGAAGTTACCAAAAAAAAGTCATCTTGGAGGTTTACTTTTAGTTTTGTTTTTCTTCCTACTGTATAGCAACAGCTCAGTCATTATGAATGAAACTTCAATATCCAGACTTTTCTACCTCTTCCCTTCAGTAAGAACCAAACTGCCCATTTAAATGAGAAGGTCATAACCCATTTGAAGACAAGACCTGAACAGAAAAAAATTATATTACTATCTACTTTTCTCTTTTAAAACCACAGTTTAAAAGGGATTAAATGTACTTTGATGTTTCTGCAGTTAAAACTCTTGCGGCCATGAAAACTGCTCTTGTATTCCTTCCTGCTCCTTGTATAGAGCTGTCCCTTGATTAACCAGTTCTCCAGGACACATCCATGAGAACATTATCTGAACTTACTACTCCACGTTCACATATTTATGCCTACAACAGACTGATTTTTTTTCTTGTTCATTGACTGTGAACAGTTTTTATGATTTTATAGTGCATAAATACTTAATGTTTCTCACTTCCAAACTTCTTCAAGTTTGTGATCAATGAAGTATTCACTGTGTAAATCCTTCTTCTCATGAACTTATCATTCTCATTATCTGATAGAAAAATAATCATTTCACAGTCAGTAAAATCCTAAGCAGTGCTGACAAAGTCATGGTTGTTTGATGACTACAACACAGGCACCAGCTCTTCCAATATTTAGGGAAGCCATCTGCAGAAAAAAAAAGATACAAATTAACTGAACAGGAGCAAGCTACGCAAGAGATTGCCAAACTGCTGTGTCTACATTATTCTAAAATGGTCAAAACTAATGGGAGTATAAACTGCTAAAAAATAAATACAACCCACAATATTGTAGTTTTAAAGGTATTTACTCACATCTGACATCTTTGATTTGAAAGTGTGAAATCAGAAAAAAAAAAAAAAGAAGTTATTTTAGAGCTGTCATCAATTTTTTGAACCGTTGATATGCAAGGGATTTCTATAATCTGTAGACATTAGCTGTTGCTTCCACTTTAGTCCTTGAGGCAAGGTCAAGGCTATCAATACCAAAATTGTATGGTTCCAGTATTCCTAAACAGGTTCAAATGTCTGTTAGCATAATTTTGACACCTTTAGTCACTATTCAAGACAACACAAGGATTAATAACTTTACAGACTGGATCTTGCTGAAACTAACAGTAGAGTCAGCTTATATGGCATGAAACAATAATAGTAATGTTAATACACCATAATTAATGGTACTGTGCGCATCAAAGCAGAGGCATTACCTGTTTCCTAACTATCTGTCCAAATGTGGTTATTCAACTTTTATTTATTTATTTATTTATTTATTTATTTATTTAATGTGGATTGGTAGATTTGGGAAAAGAATCTTTCCAAATTTATTTCTTATTTCCTGCAAAATGTCATAAAAATGCTCTCATCATTTAATTAATAGTAGATAAAAGAGATGGGCTTCTGCATTGACTTTGCACTATGTATGTCTACATTTAAGCTTGATAATAGAAGTCTCCCTTTACAATCATAAAAAGAAAGAGGTATTTTTGAGTATAATACATCTGGCCTATTTTAAATATTTTAGGATAAGATGATGCTTTCAAAGTATGTACTTTTCTTCACTAACTTTAAAGGGAACTTATGGTGACTAATTCAGGTGTAGACATCTACACTGGTGGAACAAATTATTTTTTTAGAAAATCTTAAAACAGAATTAATAACAGAAAGTGTTGAACCAATCCATTTTTTCTTTTTAAGTGTTTGTTATAAACCTAAATCTTTCCAAGCACTACTATGACATAAGAAAATGCATTATTTCTACAACCAAATCACTAGTCCCCAGCTTCTTGTATTATACCTTTATTTTTATTATATTTGTTAATTCTTATATGGTTCAACATTAGGATCATACATTCAGTCTGACATTTCAAAATAAAAAAAAATTGAAGAATTAAATGAAAACTTTGCTCTACATAAAATAAACAAATTTTCATACGAAGGATCTTCAGGACATGCTGGTTACCAATTAAAATTCCAGATCCATTTTGATACTTTCTATGACATTTATTCTACATGAAGAAAGATGAAAAAAAATGAATTTGCTACAGAAATTTATTTTGGATCTAATCTTCTCTTTTCTATCATCAGAAGAAACTCCTGACATAAGACTTAATAAAATACTAGGTCTGCCTTTACAGCTATGGCAACCTCAGACACTATGCTTTTTTTCAGAAAAGTAATGTTTTTATGTACAACTACCAAAATATGTTACTGACAACAAAAATAAAGACTTTATGATTACCTGTGTCCATTCATTAGTTTGAGGGTCATATGCTTCCATAGTGTTCAAGTATGTTTGACCATCGTAGCCACCTACTGCATATAATTTGTCACCAAGAAGACAGACACCAACAGCATCTCGAGGCATACTCAGTGGAGCCACCATTGTCCATGTATCAGTTTTTGGATCGTATCTGAGGAAAGAGAAAGGAAATTGAATGTCCAGGGAGAAGATAAGTATCAATTCATACTGACCTTCACTTGACTATACTCTTTTTTTTTTTTTAGTGGAAAAAAAGATCCTTTAACATCCTGTCAAAAAATATTCTTCCTAACAACAAAAAGAAAACAGATCTATTGCATTCCCAATTCAAACCTCTAAACATTCATTAGGAACTTCTTCTCAGCTAATCTTTAGGTATAAACTAAGGTATTTGTGAGGTAAGGTGTCATAAAAAGAGATTTGAGAAGGATATAAGAGTAATATCTGTATGTATGTATATTTTTATGTATATATTTTAAATAGGATATTTCTTCTGGCAGATTAAAAATATTATTTCTAAAATTATATTATGCTATATTTTAATGTATAAAGTTATACTATACAGTGTTTACAGCCAGAAATTCAGGAGATATGCTTAACTGCATTAGAGTTAGATTGTCCTCCTGATATTTGCTCAAGTAAAGAGAGTAGTACTGTTTTTAAGATAATAATCACCATAGAATTTTTAAAACTGAGGGCAAAATTCCTTTTGTATAATGAGAGTAGTTTAAAAATTAAACATTTAGTTTAAGTCATTAATTTAAATATTCATTAGCAATGTAAAAATTAGTTAATTTCAGAAGCCATTCATTGTATCTATTTTGGATATCTGTAAAATAGAAATGAATCACCTTTTGATAGTGCCTCTGAGTTTGTTGCTAAGGATTTCTGGAGCATTAGGGTAAACTAGATACCTAATTTTTAGATGATAGATATTACTAAAATAGAATAATGTATCACAGTATGAGATAATTAATTTCATCTGTCCTTAAGCATCTCTACTATGTAGTAGAATCACTTGATAATCAGTGGAGAAAACAAATAGTTTAAGGATACAAATCCTTTGGCTGACTTTAGTCATTTGCTTAAGTGTAAGGTAGATCACCCTTTGGCCATGATAATTTCTTTAAAATAATTGTAAAAGAATTCTATAATGGCTAAAAATCTTATTTATTTGCAAGTCCTCTAGCTACTATATTGCAATATAAAATTAGACATCAAACCACTTTCTCCTACATCTTTAAGAGACAGTATTGGCATTAAGATCTTTTTTTTTTGGTGGGCATTCAGGTTCTGTCAACATATTTTCTAGTAGTTTAAACTTTATTAACTAGAAGTTGATAATCTACAGAAAGTTGTATATACATCTGCTTTACAAAAAAGAAAATTCTAGGCTTTTGCTACAAAGGTTGACTATAAGAGCACCTGTAACTATTTCAGTCATTCATATTTTCAATAAAGCAACTAGTAGAAATACTGTTTGAAGTCCCACATTGTATTTGAACCATGGACATTTTAAAACTTTTTAAATATAAATATTGCCACAACATTACAGTGCTTTGTTTGTAACTACCTTTGGTTACAAATATGACCTTCAAACCTGACAATAAAAGAATTGTCTTTAATCTTATTAAATTGTTCTTAACAGCTAAATAAATTTTGGGAAATAATTCTGCTCATCTACTGACTGCTAATCCTTCTGGCTTTATGGGGACTTCTCAGAAAATAAGTTGTTAAAATTTTATGTTCAACTTTTTATGTCTAAAATACCATTGAATTAAATGTGTTGCTCATTTTACTTTCTTTTTTTATTTTTTTGTCTATTTTATTTATTCATATTCTTTCATTTTGCTGTATTTCCTTGAGAAGTTTTGACTTATAGATAGATATATGATAAATGTCTTAAAACTTGAGAGAAAAACAGTTTAAAACCATGCTTGACTATGTAGAAAGGAAATGCACATGTAACAAGCAAAAAAAAAAAAAAAAAAAAAGTTGAATGGAGTTTTTCAAAGAATGTGTGACTTTTTCAACAACAGCATCATATGCCTCTAGCTGAAAGAGTTTCCCAACCAGTGCAAGGCACCAGTTTGCATTGAATCTTCACCTGCATAAAGGCAATAAATTTTAATAGACTCTTTGATATACAATTTTTGAATGACAAGGGCAAATGTGAGGAGGTAGAAAAGCAGGGAAGCTAAATACAGTTGACAGATTTCAACTTTTTTTTTTTTTTTAATAAATAAGTATACAAGGCTAAACAGAAGTCTTATAACTCAATTCTGTCAATAAAATAGAACTGCACAAGAACTTGTTTTTTTTGTAATTGCCAGGAAAATGGCTGAGATTTCTTATATTCTTTCTTCTGCTAAAAACAACTGTACATTTCATCTTTATAATAACTAGGTATGCCCTAGGGTGAGAAGGGTTATAATAAAGGTTCCTGAACATGGAAATAAATCAATTTGAAAGCAAGGTGAGATGAAGGGGAAAAACTATAGGTCACTTGCTTATGTTTTTAATAGCTGTCAAGTTTTGAGTAGCATTTGAAGAAGAAAAGTACTTTATAAAATCTGCCAAAATATCTCCAAAATCTTATAATTCTTGAAAAAGAGCTAGTTATTTTACCTTTAAAAAGGAATACAACATTGTACTTTCCCAGCTTGTGAAGACCAGACAAACATAACTATTATTTTATTGTAGAATGCTTGAGTCCATAGGAAATCCTTTACAATTGCATCAACCTTAGAATAGTTCAAACTGGGAGTCCTAATTACTATTGAGGAGGTTCTTAACAGTAGCATTGAAAAAACACATCTGCTCTCACTAGATTTACATAATCTCAAAAATAAATTTAAAATGTTATGTATGGTTTGACAGTCTTCCAGCAGCAAACTGGTATTTGAATAAAGCACATCCTATCAGGGATGTATGAGAATGACAAAATGACTGAAGAAGAGACTTATTCCTGAAGAAGAAAAAAGACCTAGTTAAAAAAAGGTGCCCTAGATATTTATAGAAAGTAAAACTTTCAGAGACATATATAATAAATAACTTACTATAATAGGCCTCATTATCACTTACTAGTCTCCTAAACTAGTTTCCTAAGTTTTTGAGATGCTTTTATTTTTTTAAGATGATGCATTATTTTTGAATGTAAAAATAGACACACTAAATCACATGCCAGCCACCTTATAATCTTGTCAATCACTGGCAGGACCACAAGACTTTTTTCATGTTTTAGTGGAGTCCACTGGTTAATTTACATCCACGCTATGCAAGCTAATAGCCTTACAAGTTCTGATTTGCTAGTCCCAACTTTTGGTCTGGAAGCTAACTGTCCATGAAGTACATTATTCACATTTTTTGCTCTCAGTGCAAAAATACCTAGACAAGGAACACTGCATAATGTCTTTCAGATACCAGTACATAAAATAGCTTAAGGATATGTGGTTTCGTTCATTGTTAT
>VXBL01010053.1:93499-122514 GCA_013400195.1 Aramus guarauna
AAAAAAAAAAAAAAAGGAAAAAACTGTCATAAAGTGCCTGCAATTAAAGAAATAGTAACTATTGATAGAAAATATTGAGAGAAAAGCAACCTTTGTATGGATAAAATCATTACAGCAAAGTTCCACTTCATACATTAGAAAGTATAGTTTCCTAACAGAAAGAATCTATTTCAAGTAAATTTAATTCTAATCAAATTACATTGGTTACCTTATCTTTGCAAGAGCATTGATTGAATGCAGATTCCACCAGTGAAAAATGTTCTTGACCGTATCAGGCTATAAGATAATTAAGGTAAAATAATCTTTGTAAATTAATAATTTACTACAGCATGAGCTTAGGGCCCTTTATTTTCTCTCTTATTTATTTAAAAAAATACAGTGAATCTGTCACTAAATAAGAAATTGTTATTGTTTTCACAGAACAACTTTGTGCTAGACTGAGCTAATGTTTATGATATAATTAATCTTCTTTGAGAGTTTAATAATTTTAGACCTTACAGCTATTCCATTTTATTCTGCCTCAGTATCCATTTATTGCACGATTCTGACTAAAATATTAAAAAAATATCTACACCTTTCTGTAGTTTCTACAGTTAAGGAAGAATATTTTCCACATGCATCCCTTTTTCCCTATAGCAGGAGGCAGAATAATTGCCTTTTTGAGAAATGAGTTTGATCAAAAGCAGCAGTTAATAAACAGCACTTTTATAAAACATTAGCAGTGTCAAAACCTGAAATAATTTCTAGAGAATTTAAATTAAGGTATACATTTATTTATAGGTCAAAGTACATTTAGAGTAAAATACAGTAAGAACAGAGACAAAATTTTAAAAGTTTCTGCAAAAAAATTTCTAACACTGACAACTTGTACTTTAGGCTTTGAAATGTTTGTCTTTCTCCCCATTGAAAAAGGGGTTTTGTAAAATTAGTTATATTTATAAAATACCTAATAATTAATTAATATCATCCTAAGTCAAATTTTGTTTTACTCTCTAGTTGGGTAGATAATGTAAGACCTATTATGGAAACAGATGTGTCAAAGTGTGAATATTTTGACAAGGAAAAGCACTGCTGTATTTCAGTACCAGGCAAAATATTCATGTCATTCATAAAATATTGATTTAAAAGTATTTGTTTGTAGTCAGTGAGAATATTGTAGGCAGACAGCATGCAGTGTGAAACATATTTTTTTTCTCTTTACATGACTGTAATTATGTATGCCAAGTATAGTATTTTTCTTTGTAAAAGAATAACCTAATCATCAATAAGGCACAAGAGCAAAGAAACCCTTAAGCAAAAAAAAAGCCAGGAAAAAAACTGTTCTGATGGAAAATATAATTGTTTCAGACATAATTTCTTATCTTGTTAGATTGGCATGAAATTTTGAAGTGTTAGTTCAGCTTTAAAAATCACAATTACAGCATATTAATACTTCATTTATTTAATAACATTGAGCCAGTTCCCTAGTTTTTACTCAAGTATGAAAATTATCAGTGCATTGCAATTATGTGGATGACTTGGAAAAAAGTTTTAGATCATTTAGTCTGTGACCTTCACAATGAACAAATCCTTCTCAACTCAATGAATTCAACCAATAATGAAAGATTCAGTTGAAGTTGGTCTACCAAGTCAAAAGACATTTAATTTTACCCCAATATTAGTTATTAAGAAGTTAATCAAGTTTCAAATTAGAAAAATAGAAATATCAGTTAACTGTGGAGATGGCATGATATTCTGTTCTGCCGAGTAGAGTAGATGTTTATAAAATATTGCTTATAAAGATATTCAGTTGAGTATCAAATTAGATATTTATCTTTAATTTCAGTGAAATTTAGATATATAAAAATCTTTTCATATTTCCACATATGTAGGAATAAGAAAGTGCGTGTATACATGTGAATATATACACACACGAATACATATGTGCATATAATTCAGCTAAATGCCTACATTTGGTCAGGGGAGTCTCTCCAGACTTTTCCAACTGCACTGAACAAGGGCTTCCTTCAGGTTCCAGCATATAGGCGCTAAGTACTCTTCAAGAAGACAGGCTGGGATTCTCATACTTCACCTCCCACTGAACATTAAAAGCCAGACTTTTAGAATAACCCAGAATGTGGATTACTAATATTTTGCAGTGTTGACAATGAGAGGTAAGACAGTGATTGCTGAATGTGTTTTAAAATTTTGTGCTTAATTGTGGAAGCTGCTTAATTAAAAAATTGGGTGTGAACCGTTCTAGGCATTATCCACACTGACTCTTACTGTCTACATTGGTACAGATATTACATTTAAAAGCTAACCTTAGACAGAGTGATGCCATTGCCTTTTGCTGTCAGATATTAGGACTAAGTTAACTCACTGTGTCTGCTTGGTCTGAAGTACCCTTACATGCCCAAATTAAAGCACACCATACTATGTCATGTTCATTATCTATGTAGAATTTGTTGTTCATTACAAAATTTACAGAAAAAAACCTGCATAGTAAAGACAAAATGTTTGTTATTACAAAAACTGAATGGCAGACCTTGCAGCAAAAGACAAGACATGCTAGTGCATACCAGTCAATAGTCATCTAGTCCAAAAATTTTGTTTGTGTGGGTGAAGGACAAAGAGAACTGCATGGTAGGGCATACCCACTGAAAGAAGTAGTGTGCAGTAAACATGCGAAATAGAAAGATGACCTAAGCATCTGGGAGCCTAACCATAACATATTAAAAGAAAACAGGCTCATCAAGTTCCCACCCTGCAATGTAGCAACCACTTTAGCATCTGTCATGTTTCCTAACAATCACTGGGGTTCTAAAGAGGAATACATCCTAGCTGTATGAGAGACTGCCTTAGATGCAGGAAAAATACTGGTTTTGCTGTAAAATGTCATGATTTTTCATTGTCCTCTTCTAAGAGTCACATATATTTACCTAACTTGTGTAGGTTCTAGGCCTTTTTAAGGCTAGCCTAGACACATGAAAAGAAGCAAGACTCTGCAGAGACTCCTATTTTACAGGCTGGATGGAAAATACCAAGTTAAATCTTGCCTGAAAAAGAGAGAATATGATGCATAGTGAACTGAATTGGACATTCATTGAGCTGCATGGGACACCCACATAAGAAATATGAATTTGTGTGCAAAAGTACAAAAGATCAGACCAGGGCGCTAAATTAGTAATAAGCCTTAATGATTCGACTAAGAGAAAATGCCACGGATAGTTTATTATATGATGCATGAAAGGCAAAGAAGCAGAACTCCTCGAGGAGGTTGTAATCAGCCACACAATCAAGTTTTGTAGGTGGTTATATAATGTAATGCATTACTAATTCTCTTGTGCCAAACACTGAACTGCTATTAAGGACTTTGTGGAATTATTAACCTATGCCTCTCTGAGGTCAGAACACAGCGAATATATTCCTCTGAGTGACTAACTACAAGAGAATTCTGAGAACCTTTCTTGTGCGCTCACTAATTTGTTTTGGATTTTGATATTTTCTTGAAAATGAAAGTTCAGCTACATTTTCTGATGTTCACTTTGTAATAATGCATAATAGTCATAAGGGACATATTAAACTAAAGTAACTGCTATTTACTATAGGCACAATATTGATCTAAATAACACAAATTTCATTCCAGCTTTGTTTCATTAAATGACCTGAAAACAAAACGTTCCCCTGCATATATGCCAACATCTACATTGGCCAGCTCTCTGTGTTTCCAATTCAAAATGAAAAAAAAGAATAGCTGGAAAAGTACTGCTAAGACAATAATCAAATTTATGGAAATGCATTACTAATTGAATCCAACCATAGCAAAACTGCTGGAACTGAATGAATGTAATTGAATATAAATAAATAAAAAACATTTTTTAAAAAATAAAGCTAGATGTTATTAAAGCCTCTCTATGTAACAAATGAAATTGAAAATCTAACAAATGAATTTACATGGGTGTGAAGGGACAAAACAGTAAATATGTATATACCTATGTATTTTTTTAAAAAAATCATTAGTATACTGTCTATGAATGTGAAAGCCATTCTAAATTCTATCTGCTATAATCAAGCAACAGACAAAAATCTAACATTGTCAATTGATAATAAATAATTTCATGAACAACATAACAACAAAACTACATTTTTATGTTGGACTTTCTTTCAATAAAAATTAAAAAATACATTAAAATATCAGTGACTAAGATAAATAGGAAAAAAGAAAGAAACATAATTGATGGAGAAAGATGGGGCTTTCCAAAGAACTCCAATGACAAAGATGACGGATTGGATTAAGAAGATCTATGTTTAGTGTTTTGTTCCTGTAAAATAAAATATCGCTGGTTCAGTTTAAGCATCTTTCCCTTAGTATTTTTTTTTTGCATATTCCTGGATTTAAAAGAATTACTAGTCATAATTTTGATGTCTTTCCTGAGATTATAAATTGTGACTCATGTCCTCAAGAGTGTTTGAGCATTTGGTGACTTCCTTTGGTACCAAACTTATGAAACAAGAACCATAGATAGAGCTTTTACCCAACTTCTTGAAAGCTGAAATGTTTTAAAAATGTTCAACTTAGCACTTTTTTAAAACTGCTGTAAAAAAAAAAAAGGTGGACCCTGGCCAGAGCTGGTCATTTACCCCAGGATATATGTACTTAAAGCCCATGTCCTTCTTCATTTTTCACCTTTGCCTTGTTTAAATGGCTTCATTATAGGTTTCTAATAATCTTTTCTTTTCCAAACGCCATTTAGAAAACATTTGATAGGAAACCTGATCTCCTAACTCAAGACAAAGATCATAGAATCATAGAATGGTTTGAGTTGGAAGGGAACTCAAAGATCATCTAGTTCCAACCCCCCTGCCATGAGCAGGGAGGAATGCCTTCCACTAGACCAGGTTGCCCAAAGCCCCATCCAACCTGGCCTTGAACACTTCCAGGGAGGGGGCATCCACAGCTTCTCTGGGCAACCCGTTCCAGTGCCTTACCACCTTCACAGTGAAGAATTTCTTCCTAATACCTAATTTAAATCTACCTTCTTTTAGTTTAAACCGATTACCTCTTGTCCTATCACTACATGCCCTTGTAAACAGTCCCTCTCCAGCTTTCCTGTAGGCCCCTTCAGGTACTGGAAGGCTGCTCTAAGGTCTCCCCAGAGCCTTCTCTTCTCCAGGCTGGACAATCCCAACTCTTTCAGCTTGTCTTCATAGGAGAGGTGCTCCAGCCCTCTGATCATCTTCATGGCTCTCTTCTGGACTAGCTCCAACAGCTTGATGTCTTTCTTGGGGGGACCTCTGAGCTGGATGCAGTACTCCAGGTGGGGTCCAGTATGTGGCAATTATTTCATGCTTAAGTGTGCAAAAATCAATGTTGTAATTGTACTGTCTGTAAGTGCCCCAGCGCTGGCAGCACTGGGGGCTGCAGGGGCCTCTGAGGACATAGCCAGTTCCAGCCGGCTCCAACCCACCCAACAGGACATGGCTCAGCCCCCAGCCAAGACAGAGGTGCCTTGGGGAAAAGATATTTAAGAAAAGGCAAAAAATGCCACACAGACAGAGTGAAGAGGGAAAAAGAGAGTGAGAAACAGCAGAGGGAACACCAAAACCAGAGAAAGAGGAGGATGTGCTCTATGGCACCAGAGCAGACATCCACACCACAGCCTGTGGAAGACACCACGATGGAGCAGCAGGATATGTCACAGAATTGTAGGAGTTGGAAGGGAGCTCCAGAGATCTTCTAGTCCAATCCCACTGCTAAAGCAGGATCACCTGGCACACGTTGCACAGGATGGCGTCCTGGAGAGTTTTTAATGTCTCCAGGCAAGGAGACTCCACAACTCTGGGCGGCCTGTTTCAGTGCTCTCTCACCCTCAAATTAAATAAGTTTTTCCTCATATTCAGGTGGAACTTCTTGTGTTCCAGTTTGTGCCCATTGCCCCTTGTCCTGTTGCTGGGCACCATTGAAAAGAGTCTGGCACCATCCTCTTGACATCCACCCTGCACATATTTGTAAGTATTGATGAGATGCCCTCTCATTCTCCTCCAGGCTAAACAGACCCAGCTCTCTCAGCCTTTCCTCATGAGAGACATGCTCTAGTCCCCTAATCATCTTTGTAGCCCTCCACTGGACTCTCTCCAGTAGTTCCTTGTCTTGACCTGGAAAGCCCAGAACTGGACACAATATACTCTCCAGATGTGGCCTCACCAGGGCAGAGTAGAGGGGGAGGATAACCTCCCTCAACCTGCTGGCCACGCTCTTCTTAATGCACCCCAGGATACCATTGGTCTTCTTGGTCACAAGGGCACATTACTGGCTCATGGATAACTTGTTGTCCACCAGGACTCCCTCAGGTCCTTCTTTGCGGAGCTGCTTCCCAGCAGGTCTTTGCGGAGCTGCTTCCCAGCAGGTCAACCCCTAACCTGTACTGGTGTCTGGGGTTATTCTTCCCTAGGTGCAGGACCCTACACTTGCCCTTGTTGAATTTCATTACATTCCTCTCTGCCCAACTCTCTAGACTGTCCAGGTCTCACCAAATGGCAGCACAGCCTTCTGGTGTGTCAGCCACTTCTCTCAGTTTAGTACTGTGAGCAATTTGCTGAGGATGCACTCTATCCCCTTGTCCAGGTCATTGATGAATAAGTTGAAGAAGACCGGACCCAGCACTGACCCCTGGGGCACAGTGCTAGCTACAGGCCTCAATGCTTATCACAACCCTCTGAGCTCTGCCATTCAGCCAGTTCTCAACCCACCTCACTTTCCACCCATCTAACCCACACTTTCTAAGCTTGCCTATGAGGTTGTTACAGGGGACAGTGTCAAAAGCCTTGCTGACGTCAAGGGAGACATCACCCACTGCTCCACCCTCATCTACCCAGCCAGTCATGCTATCATAGAAGACTATCAGATTGGTCAGGCATGATTTCCGCTTGGTGAATCCATGTTGACCACTCCCAATAACCTTCTTCTCCTCCATGGGATTAGAGATGACATCCAGAATTTCCTGCAGGACTACAATGTATGGAAACCCCAGAATCAAGGGAAATATGTGAGGACGAAGGAGCTGCGGATAGGAGCAATTTATGGACTGACCACAACTCCCATTCCCTATCCTCCTGCACTGTTTAGGGGTGGGGGGCAGATGAAACAGGAATGAAAGACATAAGTTGAGCCAGGGAAAGGGGGGGAAGAAAGGTGGTGTTTAAAAATCTATTTTTATTAGCAATAAATTACATTAAATTTCCCCAAGTCGAGTCTGGTTTGACTGTGATGGTAATTGGTAACTGATCTTGCTGTCTTTATCTCAACCCATGAGCTCTCTCATCCTATTTTCTCTCCCTATCTGATGGAGTGAGTGAGCTGCTGGGTAGGCATTTCACTGTTAGCCAAGGCTAACCTACCATAGTAATGCATTAGTACCTCCCAGTTCACAGCATCACCTTTCTCTTTCCCTCATTGTACAGTGCCTAAACACAGACAGAGACTGTAAACACAATTGTAATAGAAATACTAATACTGATTATAATAATAAAAAATACATTGCTGCTTCTCTGTTGAAAGAATCATACACGAGTCAGATATTGATGGAGAATAACATTCTCCTGCAGCATTTCTTATTGCTCTTTTACTTTTCTTCAGAGAAAACAAATACTTATAAAGCCTTTTTATTCTCAAAAGAAAAAAGAAAAGTAAAAGTTCTATTTTTAAAAGTTAAAATTAGACAATTCCTTGCTTTTTGTCATCTGCCATAGATCAATAATAGTGTGTGATATTTCATATAAACAACAGCAGCAGATGGAAATACCAAGTTTACTAAAGCACATCTTTGAGGATGTGGCAATCAATAAAGGGTAGAACTCCCTTCTCCTTGGTTCTTCTGCAAGATGTTACCATGTGAATGAACTGCTTCCCAGTACATGCTAAAGTAATTATATTTGACACTTAACTCAGTGTACTGCTGTGATGTTCTACCATTTGAAGTCAATCTGCAGATCATATTAACAGCTGAGTAATTTTTCCTTTTGTAGCACAGATTTATTGATATCTATTGAAGAGAATAAAAGTTTTTGCTGTGAAAACTATAGTTACATAAAAAGAATGTTGATATTTTACAATATATAAGGAAAAAAATCAGAATATTTTTTATAATGTAACTTTTATGGCTGTATAATAGAAAAAATCTAGAAAAATTCAATTATGGTTGTGTCACACAATTATTTGAAATAACATAAATCTGTATGACACAGAGAGTCTTTTTTTTAGGTATATATTCCAGAAGAAAGCGTGCAAACTTAATTTCATTTTTATTTACAGTTTCCCCTTTAGAATAAAATTTATTCTGAAATTAAATTGCAAAAAAAAATTAGTATAAAGGTTCAATGTTCTTAGGGAATGCATGCTTCATATATTAGAGACTTGTTAATAGAAAGCTAATAAATAGCTACTGTTGCCTTGGAGGCAACTATATTTTATGCTACTGAAAATATTAGTATTTACTGGATTGAAAGTGTCATCAAGATTTTTTTCTTCTTGATTTTAAAAATGAAGAAATGAAGACATGAACTTGAAACAGTGATAATTTTTAAAAGTTTCTGGAAAAGGTAAGATTATTTTGTTTTATTTTATTATTTTATTTTATTTTATTTTATTTTATTTTATTTTATTTTATTTTATTTTATTTTATTTTATTTTATTATTTTTGATTCCTTGGTGCTTCTAACTTACACTGTAGAAAATTACTATGGCCTCAGCATTATCTCCTATAAACTATAGAATACTGGTCTTACATAGTATATATTGCATACTACTTACATGTTACTTATGACAGCCTCCAAACCCCCCAAATAAATCATCCCAAATTCTGATCACTCCCATTATCTGTATACATAAAGTACCATCCTTTCCTGATTTGTTTAAACTTCTTAGCTAGTGTAAGTCTCCATTTCACAATTAATATTTTAACACCCATATTTGTTGCTGGTGTGAAAGAGTTCATGCGCTCCTTCTCTTCCAGTCTATGCAATAGGGTTTCAATAAGGCAGAAAAGATGCTGTTTCCATATCAGGAGGAACTACTGACCATGTTTCATCCCATGAAATTCTACAGCCAAGCCAAGTCCTACAATAGCTACCAAAGTAGGTTAAAAATTAATAAAGGCATCAAGTTAACTATACATTGAGTTAAATATACACTAAGGATAACATCCTTCACATTTTCATTATTGTTTAATTATAAGAAAGGCATGAAGATGAAGAAGATGGAATCTCCCTATCCTCAATGCAGATCTTTACTGTTACACAGCACCAATGGTTGATTTGGGAGAACAAAGGCATTTTACTGAAAAGGAAAGTTCTTGGATTCCAATCTTACTCTTTCTATGAACCAATAAACATGCATTTAGAAATGGATGAGAGTTTTGTGTACACCCTCTTGTCTCCTTATCATGTTTCTTCTCTCTCTCCTTTCCCATCTGAATTTCATCTATTTGTATCCATCTGTTCCTTTGCCAACTGCAATGCTTCTGATGCTTGTCTTTGCTATGATAGGCGCTCTTGATAATTATGGTATCCCCTATTCAAACTTTGCACTTTCAGTTAAACTTTCTTCAATATGCTTAACCAGAATTGGACGCCATAATACAAATAGCATAGATATTTCCAGAATGAAGAAAACTTTATGTATTCTTCAGTGTCATTTCCTTTTTCACAGATTTCTTCTACTGTTTTTTTTTTTTTTTTTTTTTTTTTTTTTTTTTTTTTTTTTTTTTTGTGGGTTTTTTTTTCCTATACTAACAAGGTACAGAGCTTTTTTTCCCTCTGCCACTTTCTACCATTAGTTTTCTTCAAACATAGACTTGTTCATTCACATGTATACTATTAAATATCCCATTTGTGTTGCTGCTTAGGGTCATCCAAATACTTTTGTAGAATAGTCCAACATGTCTTATATGATAATGTTCCCTATGGTGTCACTTTGAATGGTCTGATAATTTAATCAGCATGCTCCTGCTGTTGCACTCCTTTATCTGAAGGCTGATCTTTAAAGAATTCCAACAGTAACTTTGTGGTGTCCCAGTTAGCACATGCAGTTCTTTTTAAAATCCCTGTACTACTCATCTTTTTTCCATCTTAACTATTTTTTTCCAATGTAACACAAGATCGACTGATTTACTGTAATTCTGGCAGAATAAATCTGCTGTGTCTTTCTTTTATCTACAAAACCGCTTATTCCTTTTATTAGCTATTCTAGCTGCACCTTAAGTTAAGAAAGCTACATAAGAAAAGGAATATTGTTTGTGTTCGAGATTGAAGGATAGCAACTACCGTACCCTATTAGCATGGGAAATCTGAGGGTAACAAGAGGTCACATTCATGCTTGTAGAGGAAGATGTTCGTTAAGCCCTTATCAGTAAAACAATATGGCAACCTCAAAATGTACTAACATAACCTGATTATACAAAAGAACTCTGTCAACTGGACTAAGCTTAAAAAAATAAGTACTTAAGATATTTATTTTTCTGAATTTCTGAAAAAAATATCAAGATTTTATAACTTTAATAGATAAAAGTTTTTCCAGACTGGATTATGATGCACATGTTGACACAGTTCTTTTCAGGTTTTAGGAAAGTGTAATATATAATATATTAATAGCTGATAATATAAAATAATTTCTATAATCTAACATTTTAATTTTAAATTTAAAAATGTATTTCAGTGAAATAACATATATTTCTGTGTACCTTGTTTTGCCAGATACAGATAGTATCTCTTTCCATTTGTTTAAGCAGCAAAATAATTGATGATTTATTTGCATGGCCTGTAAAAGTGAGCTTCAAAAACATAAGTAAGCATGAAAAGGTTCAATACATCAAGAACTAATAAGCAGTTACTTACAAATCAATCATCTCAGAGACTAAGGAGATCAGAATCTGAAAGTTTTTATTTTTTATTTATCTCTGCCTTAAGCTTATAGAAAAATACAATTTTCATCCAATTTTATGGTTAAAAGTATAATTTTTTCTGCTTACAATGGCTTTAACTGGAAAGCCAATGAAGCAGACCATAGAGATATGGAAGATCGCAAATGTAATATTTTCCAGTGTTAAAGCACAAAAGAAGAGACTATATTTTTCAAGCATTTAAGAAGCTCACATTTGAGATATTTAGCACACAGTATCCCTGTTATGTAAAGTGCCCAAAGCAGTGTGGGAGATGATACACACATAGCATAGTTTCTAACTCTCTCACTTCAAAGATGCATTGATGCAAACCCTGCTGCATTTTATTTATTTACTTACTTAATTCAATGCAGAAGAAAAGAAATATAAGGAAAAAACCAGAAAAAGACTCCGCAGAACATACATACTAAAACAGTTTCTCTCCCGTTGACTGTTAAAGCCAGCATCTTGTTTCTCACTGAGACATCCATTTTTAATATCCCTAGAATTTCTTTAAAAAAAAAATAAATCCATAA
This sequence comes from Aramus guarauna, assembly GCA_013400195.1. Lineage (NCBI taxonomy): Eukaryota > Metazoa > Chordata > Aves > Gruiformes > Aramidae > Aramus > Aramus guarauna. The sequence goes on from VXBL01010053.1 coordinate 104,952, forward strand.
CCGTTTGCCTGTTTCAAAGTAAGAAGCTCAGATGAGGAATGCAGCATATGTCAGTTGTGTGGAATAGCAGTGTAGTAAGTTTCAACTAGAGAGTTGAAAGTTTTGATCCTTACATATGTTTTCAAGTTTCAATTCTTCACATATGGGATGTTTTTAAGAAATTATTATTCAAATAATAATAAAAAAGCAATAGTATATTTGCTCTTTGCTTCAGTGAGGCCACTGCTTTTCAGTTTTCAATGGTATCCATTCCGCTTTTCTGAGACATAGAGAATATCTCTTTTCATTTAAAAGTGTTCTATATAAATCATGCAGAATTGAACTGAGCATTTATTAATTGAGAAGCAATAAATATATGCTCAGCTGTGCAAATGAAACATACCTGGAATATATAAACATAATTATATGCAGCTCTTCATAATTTTAGATCTATATTTGCAGGGTTATTTGTTTAGGTCTTGTCTCTGCTAGTTTGCTGCATGACTCATACACTATTAAAACCAGATTCTTTTAGAGTAACAGGGTTATTAAAGCAGCGTTGTCCATTCGATCTACTCTGGAACATTTCAGTGCCACTGTAACTTAGTAAGAGAAAACAATGACAAATAAGCTTCAGTTGTTTGCAGATGATTTCACAACATAAAACTTACTCCTAATGTCATGGATGAGAAATAGATCATCTGAGTATATAATACCATGAATTAAATAATATTAATAATAGATGCATCCAAAACCCCCTATTTAATCCAGAGCTACTCTGAAAATAGGGCACAACTGTAATATGACAAACTCATAAAATTAGTTAACACTTCTAAAGTCTGTAGTTTTAATTAATTTGAGATTCAATTAAAAAAAACAAAACTGCATATTGTCATAATGATGGGATTATGGGTACTCTGTCAGTCCTCATGCTGCTGCTACAGAAAGCTACACAATCTCCTACAGGTCTTGTAAGATAGTTGTGGACTAAATTAAGCTCGTTTGAGTTTTATATTCAGTGACACTTACAGTCAGTGGAAAGAGTCTGACAATCCTAGAAATCAATTCAGCCTACTTATTTCAAGCCTGTATCTTAGGTGTGATAAGCACAACCAAATATAAAGGATTTTTTAGAGTTTATCCAACTGTAAAATCAAAACTGAATGATTTGCAACTGGAAGAAATTGGGTGGGCAATATTTAGTGGGTTGTCGAATTAGGCAATGGCATAGTCTACCCTGAAACCCAACAGCCTTAATAAGTCCTTTTTTTCCCTATTTATTTTTTATACTAATTTTTATTAATTATTTTTTAAGTTCCTCAACATTTACTCTCTCATTCCATCCCACATCTGCAGCTGTTTCTCATCCTTTCTTCATTGCTGTTCAGTAGCAATAAAGTATGAGGAAAATAATATTCCAGAAAATTGTCTTACTCCATTGCTCCCACCATTACCAAGGGATTCTTTACTGACTGCCCTTTATTTATGTTCAGTGGTCTACAGTGAGATTCATCTTCCCCACCTAAGATAGCAAAAGCATAAAAGTCAGAATCAAAACCAGAGTCCTTAGGTGTTCTATATAGTTAGTAGAGAAAAATAGGCACAATTCATTCTATCCTAACATAAATATCTGAAATAAGTAAGACACATGACAGATGAAAAGTACATATTTCTTCCATTGACCATAAGGCAAGCTTAGGACGATTGGCTTAGTTGTAGATGTCTGTATAAAAATATGTGAAGTTAGGTGTGATTAATTCCTCCCCTACCTCTAAATTATTACAGTTCATGCCATATTCTTTTTAGCCACATAGCTAAAAGCAAGTACTTTAAAAGTAATAAGCAATAAATAATAATGTAAAATCACTTTACTCTAAAATGAGTTTTAGTAAAAAACTGACCTATAAAACATACAAAAGTCAGATGAGTCAACAGACAGTTTGTCCTGAATTGGATTATACCATGCACATTGAAATTTCAGGTCTATATGCTTAAGCTTTTAATATAAATATTAAATAAAAATAATATAGAAAAAATATATAAATTACTTATTTTGATAAATGTAAGAGCCATGAGCTATAGGGGGGTATGCACAACTGTGTCTTTATTTTAAAAGGCTCCCTTTATTACAATTTGTTAAATGTTATTTACTACTGTATGTCACAGTTATTCATTCCTCTAAGAAATGTGTTTCAACCATATGAGAATACCCTACTCACTTGCCATTTAATGCTGCTACTCCAACAGTGCTTCTGGCAATTGACATACTTGCCACAAATGTCCACTGCTGACTTTGAGGGTCCCACCTCTCAACTGTATTCAAATAACTCCAACCATCATGTCCTCCCACTGCATAAATAGGCCCTTCAAGCACTGTAACTCCTAAAATGGAGGAGAGAGTGAGAGAAGATAAAAGTAGGCTTTCTTATATCAATAACAAAAATAAGTTTTCCAAAACACAGCTAACAAATGAACTTTCATATTCAAAGTGAAAATGGAAACACCAATTTCAAGTTTGATTAATTAAGGATTAACAAACGGGAATAAAATTAATGCCACTCCACATGGCTTTATGAAAAATTTGTCTTGTCAAACAAACCTAATTTAATTCCTTGAGAAGATTGTTTGCTTCATAGAATAACCTGTCAATGATGTGATAGTCTGAGATTTCTGTATACTGTTTAACTTATTATCTTGTAACATTCCGATCATGAATTAGCTCTTAGAATATCAGTAAAGCACATGATAAATAAATTATAGACTGGATTCCTGATAGAACTCAAATTATTGTCAACTTAAGGGGGGTTTCACTGAATATAATTGCTTCTATGACAGTTCCACAGGGAAGGAAAAGAAATCTGATGTTTTCAGCATTTTTGTCAATTATGTAGAAGAAAATATACAATTTTTCACTAACGGCAAGCTTTATGGACTGGTATAGAAAAAAAAAAAAAACATATTCAAAAGATCGAGCAAGTAACTTACAGTGAGAAACTTAGGCTGCTTCATCAATATACCTTACCAAAACCAGAAATAACAAGAGAATGGGTCATTTCACAGGAAAATAATGTTGTATATATAAAGATTCTTTTATCTAGTGAAGAAAAGTAAACCAAATGTAAAGCATGGAAATTGAGGTAGGAAAAATTTAAATAAGAAAAAAAATTTTAACTATGAGGGTTTTTAATCACCCATTGAAAGGAACTGATAAATTCTCTATCTCACAGTAGCATCAGTTAAACTTAGAAGACTCCGGATGATAAGTTACAGCCAAGCACCGTTTGTTACAATACAGTGATTTCAGTAATTCCATTCTATGAATCCATGATCCCAAATGAGAATCATTCTGAAAATCTCAGGCTGAATCCAATCTTATTCCCAAGTTAGTGCCTTTTTTTCCACTCCATTTCACATTATTTGAACTGATCAAAAAGTCAGAAAACAGTAGATCATTAAAATTTCAGAGAATGGGTTTATTTTTTCCTTGCAGAAAAGTCTATCTTTCATTTAAAGCAATGTAAAGTTTCCACTTTTTGTGTAGAACTGTGTTGTGTTCTATTTCAGAAAAGTAATTCATTCAAAGCTTAATTTGATATTAAAAACTATATTTATCAATGAATTTGAACAAGTCTTACCTCAGTGTTCACAGAAAGTGTTCCTGCACTTTGGGTGTTGGTTTCTTTTTTTTCTTTTTTTTTTTTTAACTTAAAAAAAAGAATTTAAAAACCCTACTAACCCTTACTGAAATTATTCTTCTTATAAATTCAACCTCATCTTTTTCTGTAGAAGTTTCTGTCATCTCATTCTCCAATTTCTTCTGGTATGAAAAGTCTTGCTTAAAAAAGCTTTTTTTATTCAATCAGATGTTTCAGCTATAATTTTTCCAGAATATTAAAGTAGATTTTAAATTGAACTCATGATCTGTATAGGTCAATATCTTATCTCTGAACACAACCAGCAGCAAACATGTGGGAAGATGTATCAATGTTTGCATAGAAAATCAGTAGATAATATGCTGTACTTGTGAGGTTTGGGGTTTTTTGTTTGTTTGCTGTTTTCTTTACCCTAATATCTAATAGCTATAAATAGTCTTAAATCCTGAACAAACAGGTTTACATTGTCAAAAAAGTATTTCCTACAATTTGTTACAACAACACTGTATTCTTTAGCTTTTCATGTATATGCTCTTCACTTAATGTGAATTTAAATAGAAAATAAAATTCTTCTTGGGATAAAAAATTAATCACATTCAAATAAAGTTTAGGTATGTGAATGTTTGTATACACAGACATGTATATATCATTGGTGCCTAGATAAACACAAACCCTCTCTCACCTTCACACATAAACAGAGTCGTATTATTATGCAGTGAATTTCACAGAAACTATGATGCATGTCAAAACACATCTAATCAGTTTTGAAATTTCCACCTTTTACTCCCTGGAATAACTTTTTTGCTCTTTCATTAGGACAAAAACAGTTGTCTTCAATTTGTTCTTTTTTATTTCATTCACTGTTTCATACTTTTTGCAATGTCCTTTCATATTTGAGTTTTTCTCAAGTTTTATTCATTTTTTTCCCTGCTGTAAATTAAGCCATCACAATTACATCAGTCACTTTTTTGTAGAAAATTTTCTTTCCTCTTAATAAATATACTGTTCTTCCTGCATTTTTATGGATTTTTAGCCTTTTTTTTAAAATGACAACAAAACCTGTTAAGGTCATTGCACTAATGAATGGATTTTCTCTGTGCATTTCCTGACATAGCCGTTAACCAGGTTTCATACTGAAAATAGTATTCACTGACTTCTCTATAATGAGAACTTTACCAGGTTTATAGAACCCTGTGAGATGCACAATTCCTTCAGATTTTTCCCCAATGTGTTTGACTTTGCATTTACTACTTGCTGTTGTGTTGTGAATTCAACTGGCTTTTAAAGTTCATCAGAGTGTTCTCTGAACTTGTCTGACTTCACTGAATAACTTCTACATGCTTTACTATCATGATGTTCAATTCCATTTCCACATAAATTAATGTTACACTGACACAGGGAAATGTTGCAGTTAGAAAACTGCCAAAATAAAAATGTTGATTTGGTGTGAGATTCATGTCATGCTCCTCTGCCAAAATGTGTGAGTATAGTTACAGCTACACCAATGAAGAAATCTGGAAGTTTATTTTGCTTGGAGAACTTTAAGAGATTCAGTACAAGATCGCCTGTTTGATTTTGCCAGTTTGCATTGCTTCAATAATAGAATTTACTGGCAGAGCTATAGGAAATTTATTCTTTCCATATAGGACAAAGACAGAAAGGCTTCTGTACAAAAGTAATCTACCATGCTGCTGACTATAGCACATACTAACTTGCTATGTGTTTACACATTTAAAGTCTCTTCTCTACAGAATACCAAATGCATTGATGTCCTTACATTTGGTCTTTAAGAGCAGGTCCAGTTCTAGCCCACTATGTTTTAAAACACTGGAGAAATACATTCAGCAATATTGAATTTCATTCTGGTTTAGTATAGTTATGGTTGTATAAGTGAGTGTTTCGGACTCCGTAAATTCAATATTTTAATTTTCAAAGTCCAGTTCTCTAATAAGTAATTAAAAAAAAACCAAAACCCAAGGTGCTGCGTTCCATGAAAGTAGTATTATGTCTATTTTAAATGTTTTGTCTCCTTTTAAAAAAATTTGTTTTAATTATTTGTAGATATCTGAGAAGCATAAACACAAAGTGGAACAGATGGAGAAACCTGTAGTCACAGCTGTTAGTGAGTTCCTCTAGGTGTACACCCATGAAAACTAATGGATGCAGATTTTGTACATGTAAAGAATCTAAGTATGGGGGAACTTCAGGAACAATTACAAAAAAATAACCATTAAAAATCTGGAAATCCTGCTGGAAATTCTGTAAGAGATATAGGGTTTATCAACATATTATGCCTAAAGAAAAGATTGTATGATTAAGAGTCTAACTGTAAGAGGAATAATAAGATCTAATGACTGGAATTAGTAATCTGTTAAATTAAGACCAAGAATAATATTCTGTATTTTAACCAATGATGGTAAGGTGTATCGGAATTATGGATTTAGGAATGTGCTAGTTTCTGTGTTGCTTGAAGTTTTCATATCTACACTGATACATTTTTAGACAGACATTCTCAAATTCCTTGAGGTGGCATGGCCTCAAGACAGAAATGATGGGGAGAAATTCTGTGTTCCTCTTGCAGAAAGTCAGTCTACATGATCACAGCGCTAACTTCAGGCCATAAAATCTATGAGTCTATATAAATTTGCTAAATTTGGGCATGGGTATCACAGTCTCTTTGACTTTGGTATAGATTCTGTCTATTTCATTATTTGTTCTGGATGGAATCTGTCTTATCTTCCCAAGTTAAGAACTCTGAGGGTTGGGCTAGAAAAACCTGCCAAATTGATAATTGCAGGAGATATACTGATAGCAGGGTGAAATGACAGAAATATAAGATTTAGCACATAATTTGATATATCGTGACATAGAGAGTGAGATGCTTTATGGGACAGACATCTCTGTGTGAAAACCAGCTCGGCCTCTATAGTGAATCTAATTGCATAATGTTTTTTCTTTTTTGTTGTTTAACAGTAAATCCATTGTTTCTCTTCTACTCTTCATTCATGCACTCTCCTTCCCACTCCAGTGGGCTGATAAACTAACAAATCTCCTTATCTTCCATCCATTCTTCATTGATTGCTTAACAGATTACAGATTCAATAGCAGAGGCATTATGGTGCAGGAGGGACAGAAAGTCACTTACTGAAAACTCACCACTCTATTATATCAGAGATCTTTTGGTGGTTGGGTCTGTCAAATAGCACTGTCAGATAAGAGCAAACTGATTGAATACTCATTCTCGGTTTCTCAATCATACCTCTTTCCAGTGAGCCAAGGCAAACCAAATAGATTCATCTGCAGAAAAAGCTGGATGCTACTTTGAGAATAGTTTGCTCCAGAAACAATTCTCTATTACATACGGATAGGAGGACTATGCCAGATTTGCTCTGTCAGTTGTCCAAAGATGATTCCGGTAGACTCAGTGTTCTCATTGCCAATATAAATTCACATCACTCGTCAGAACTCACAGAAGCTGTCTTCAATACCACACCACTAAACAGTTTTCTACAACTCTATGACATTTTCCTCACATTATTTCAAGCTATTTGAGCTGAAAAAAGCCATTAAAAAGTTAATCCAAACCTGAATGAACTCAATATTAAATAATATATTATGAAGTATTGTATACTGAATGTATACAGATTTTGGTTATTAATGGAATAGGCATATACAGGTGTAATTAGGACTTAAAAAGTCAAGTTGAGTGTTCAAGTGTTATTTTTTGAATAGATGCCTTCATCCCTTTAAACAACCAATAATTTGCTTTATGAAGCATGTATAAAATACATGGCTCCAACCACAGCTATAATAATTTTATTAAATAACTTGATGATTGTTTTAATCAAATCGATAAAGGCTGTTACATCTGTGCTGCAATGCCAATAAAAAGCTTTCAATCCCTCTTCACTATTAAAATTATAGTCAATATTTGTTAATGACAATATACAATGATGTATATTTAGTTTAGAGCTGGGAAAAAAAATCACTTCATACATATTTGATACATCTATATCTGTGTGACAGAAAAGGCAGCTAAAGAGAACAAGTCCAAAGCAAAAACCCAATGCAGACAAATTCCCATCAGTTAGTAACTTGTTTTTTATAGAAATGTTGGGGTTTTTTTTCTCTTCTTTTTTTCTAGGTCCTCATAGTACTCATCCTATATAGTTTTCTTTTGTTTTGGTTTGTTTGTTTGTTTGGGTTTTTTTTACAATTATTAAAAATAGTACAAAAGCATTAATCACACACCTTGAAAAGCAGACACATAGAAGGCTAGACTCACAAAATATAAAAATTTCTATTCTTGGTAAGTCATGCTATGAAGCATTGCTAATTTCTTCAACTGCTTTTTACTCAGAGGACTGTATATTTTCTTACAGGACAAAACAGTCTCCTTGGCTTTCACCGTTTCTGAAAGTGAAGTTGATGATATTGATTCTGTTTTGCTGATGATTTCTCCTAAAAGGAAGAATGTCCAGAAAGAGACATTCACCCTTTTCCCTGGCTTGATGGTGATAGGAAGTAGGAGAAATATTGACTGTAATCCATTAATATGCTCAGCTTTCTGGTTAAGAAAGTATAACATGTCCAGATTAGGCAGTTACATTTTCTAAGATTGGACTAACTAGACCAATTTTCCCTTCTCCAATATGCAGCAGCAGCTTGTTTACTGTCAACCATTTTCAGCTTACTTTTCAATGCATGTAGCATATGGGAATACTAAGATGATACCAATTTAGTCTTAAAAAGAAAGTGTGCTGAAAATGAAAAGATCTTTAAAGGCTTCTGCAAGAAATCTGTATTTTCTCTCTAAATCACTCTGCTTGTTTTGTTACCACCATCCTCTCCACTCCTTTTATGTCCCCTCCCTTCTATCATCTTTCTCTCATCCATATCAGCTAAGGGATTTTTCTACATATTTTTTGGATAATGACACATTACTTGACAAGATCAAAAATTCATTCTAGAAGAATGAAAATGTAGTACTGAAAAAAATCAACATCTAACTTTTGTTTAAATTGATGAATCAGTTTTGATTTAAAATGATGAAATGAGAACAACAAGCCCCACAAATTTTACCAAGTCAGCTTCATAGATTTAGTAAGATGCGGTTTTGGTTTTGTGTTTAACACTTCATAGTAAGTATACCAAAATGCAAATTATAAATAAATACATTTTAAAAACTGCTAAATAAGATGAGTCTTTTTAATCTACGTATAGAACTACTTAAATAAAATTGTAATAGTCAAACTAAGCAATGCAGAAATGGAAGTCCTGCTATTACTGATGCCATTCATTTAAGAAAACAAAATGGTTCATTGCATCATCAGCAACTGACTGTAGATTCAACAGTATACTTAGAAATGGAATAGTTATTTAAGAACAGCCAATAAGCATGAGTTACCACCACTAAGGATTTATAAAATGTGTTAATTGATTGCCTTCACCAAGCAATGGTTTAAGTTATTTAAATACAGTATTAAAACTGACAAAAAAATTAATAATTTGGGAATGTTCTGTGTGTTATTGTCATCTGATCTTGCATCAGGCTTAAAATAAAACTGATTGAAACCTGAGAAACAAGCTGTTCAATAGGCTGTAATTCTGTTCCCATTGTCCTATCGTAGTTCCAGACTCCCAAAATCATTTACAGTAGATCTGTCACAGAATGGCTGGTACAGTGCTGTGTTTTGTATTTAGTATGAGAACAATGTTGATAACACACTGATGGTTTTAGCTGTTTCTAGGTAGTTGTAGTGTCTACACTAAGTCAAGGACTTTTCAGCTCCTCACACCCTGCCAGGTGCACAAGAAGCTGGGAGAGCACAGCCAGGACAGCTGGCCCAGGCTGGCCAAAGGGATATTCCCTACCATATAATGTTATGCACTGTATATAACTGGGGAAGCCAGCCGGGAGGCAGATTTGCTGCTCAGAAACAGACTGGGCATCGGGTTGTTTGGTTGGGTTTTTTTTCTTCTGTATGTGGTGAGCAATTGTATTTGTGCATAACTCGTTTTGTTATTGTTGTTATTATTATTGTTATTATTGTTATCATGACTATTATTCACTTCCTTTGTTATCCTATAAGATTGTCTTTATTTCAGCCCACAAGTTTGTTTTTCCATTCTCTTCCTCATCCTCTTGGTGCAGGGGAGGGGTGAGCGAGTGGTTGGGTAGTGCTTGGTTACTGGCTGGCGTTAAACCACGACAATCAGTCTGTATTTCACTCGATATCACTGGGGACACTGTGGATCTATTTTCTTTACTTCCTCCCATCAGGTATTTATACACATTGACAAGATCCCCCTGAACCTTCTCTACTCCAGGATAAACACCCCCAGCTCTCTCAGATTCTCCTTGTGTGTGAGATGCTCCGGTCCCTCAACCATCTTTGTGGCCCTTCACTGAACTTACCCCAGTAGGTCAATGTCTCTTTACTACTGGAGAGCCCAGAACTGGATGCACTACTCCAGGTGTGTCTCACCAGGGCTGAGTAGCGGGGAAAGATCATCTCCCCCCTTCTCCAGGCAGAACTCTTCCTACTGCAACACAGGATAGTGTTAGCTGCCGTTGTTTCAAGCAAGAGTTACTGACCCTTGTCCAACTTGCTGTTCACCAAGACCCTGAGGACCTTTTCTGAAGACTCTTTCCCACCAGTCAGCCTCCAGGCTCTTACCTATGCTCAGACCCACCTATCTACGAAATGCCACAGTCTGATTCTTGCATTATGTTTTCTCAGAAGTTAAGCTGGAAAAGTTCTAAGCAATGCAGAACTATTTACTTCCACCATTAGGCAGCGCTTGCATCATATGTCTCAAAAAATGATAATGAGTGGTAGTGATAAGGTAATAATCCCCTCCCCAAGCAAATAAATAAGTACACCTTTTACATTACAGCAAACTGTGTCATATATGAAGAATTCCAGAGTAGACTATGTGATATATGAGGAATTTAATATTCAAACATTACTGGTTCTTATGGTTTGCTCTCAGAGTTAAGATGCCAGAACTTCTATGTGATTTTTATATCACACATACGAATTAAAGGGGAGTCTCAAAGGTGTTGCTTTTAGTCTCCCCAGCACACAGGACAGAGTACAGTACATCTCACCTCTGTATCAAAATCTGTACTGAAGTTACTGAGCAGTCCACGATAACCGCAAATGGCAATACCACAATCAAAATCTTAAGGGATACATTCTACCAAGATCATCACAAAAGAAAATATTTTCCAGTAAAATTGATAAAACAAGACTATTCTCTTTTCTCAATGTTCCGGGTCATTTGTTTTAATAGAAAAAAAAAAAAATCATTTTAAGTAGTCTGTGTTGAAATGTCAGAGCTCCAATCCTATTAGAACACTGTAGAATTCCTCCTCCTTAAAGAGCAAAGGTACTGAACTGTATATACATTTTATTTTTTCTAAATGGTGCAGCCAATTTCTGCATGGTCTCTCGAGATAAGATTTCTCATCTTTTTGTAGTCAGCATACTGAACACTCTGTTAGAAGATCAGAGTTCATCTTGACTTCACAAAACAAGTTTTCATGTTCACTATAAGTGTCCTACACTAAACTGACACCAGAGTATATAATTTTGTTGTTTTCTGTGTTCTATGCCCACCAGATAATAAAGATCCATCTAGATTTACACTCAGAATGTAGATAATGTTTTTTTATTAAAATTCATTATATAGAATGGGCTTTTCCTGTTGCTAAATGAGAAAATAACAATTTCCAGCTGACACTTGAAGTCTTATTGTCATTAAGCAAAATGAACGCAAGAATAATATTGTGATCTCTTTCAGGACAATTTGCTAAGAGAAGAGAAGGGATAAAAGTCCCTCACAGCTTTTCTTCCTGTACTTCATCTTCAACAATTTGACAAAATTGGTTTAAGACACAAAAAAAGAAGAAATCCTCTTGGACTTAATTTTCCATATGATATTAGTGCTGCATTGTTTGCTGAGAAAATAATCATACATCCAGAAAGGGAGGCTTTTATGGTAAGTGAATTACATTAAAAATAATCAAGGTTATTATTTATCTGAATAAAGAAACTGGAAATTGATGGAATCAGATCTTACTTTTTTTTTTTTTAATTTGTAGAAAATAGTAATTTTGGCATTGAGGGAATAATTTACCCTCATCTTCTGATGAATTACTTTCATTTTCATGACATTCTGAAGAGTCTGGCTCTGCTAGTTAGCATACAGTTACTGGACAGCTGAGACTAGAAGTCCAACTACGAGGATTTCTTCTAGGAAAGGAAACAACTTTGTTTCTTAAGAGGATGTATGTTTTCAGTAATATATTGAGCAGTTAGGTGCAGTAAGTAAAGTAGAAAGAAATCTTAGTATTTCCCTGAAAATTATGAAAACCTTAATAACTCAATGTTTGCTGTTTATTCAGTCATACAGAAGTCAGTACCTATTAAACTTTCTTTCCTGTAATAAAGATACTTTTTGGGGAACATGTATAGTCTTGATTAAAATGTGTCCTAGCTAAATTGTTTCTCAACATACTACTCTTCATGAGTACAATCTGAAACTTGAAGAATCCTGAACTTAAAAAAAAAAAAAATGAAAACAGTGAAATAAATTTGGCAATCAAATTGTACGTATAGGGAAAAAAAAAAGAAAGAAAAAAATACAGAAAATACAGGAAAGAAGGATAATGAGTTGCAGTACCATGTTAGTTACTATATACTAGGAAGAATAATTTTTTCTACCTGGAAAATAATTCTCCTAAGCATTTAGACTTAGGGATTTATGAAAGCAAACAGTGTTATTTTTTAGCTAAATAAGAGCTAAAAATGAATATTGTCCAGTGTGCAACGGCAGGCATTTTCCTTTTGATTGCCTTCACAAAGCTATGTAGCAAAAAACCTATTATGTCTAATTAGGTGCTGAGTTCTGTTCAGTTTCAATTATTTATACTTGGAAATTGGAATGGGATTTTTAAATTGCTTTTCTGTGATGTTACAAAATAATAGAACACTGCCTATCATATTTCTAACTCTGCCTTTCCTTATCTGCATGGGAGACCTTATTTCACACAGTGAAATTTTAAAAAGTGTCAGTTTTTATAAAATAACAGGAAATATAGTTTCATACTGACAGTTTTAGATATAAAATGGCAAAGAAAAAATATCTATGGTGTTAGGTTTACTGTAGTCTCTGCATTTTGATATTTATAGAGATACAGAATTTTAATTGGGAAGTATTAACTTGTAACCAACAACTGATTTTTTAACTAAGGAAATTACCTTTTAAGAAGAGGGCAGACATATACTGTATCATGACATTGAAGGTGAGTAGACAAATAAACCAGTGACTTGTTATCCAAGTATTAAACTGGATTAAGTAACATTCAGACTTTACTCCACCAATATAAGCTCCACATTTATTTAGTTTCCAGGTAGCTGTAAATTTCTAACAATCTCCTTTCTCACCCACATCCACAGAAGCATACTTTGGCAATTCTGTATTAAGTGTAACTAACATTGCTGCTTTTCCTCACTCCATTCTTGCGCTCTTTAAGTCTTAAACTACTTTTCTTCTATACTACTGGTATCAACAAGGAGAAAAGTAATGATGGTAAACTCCAATTTGTTCTAAATTATGAATCAATTAATTATACCTGGTATTTAATTTTCAGAACCATAATCTTAACTGGTAGTGAAATACAAATATAGTTGTTTGGATGCTGCATATAGAACTGCCATAGGCCAAGCTGGGAATTTAGTATATGATAAATTGGAGAATTAGACCTGACCTACCTCCTTTAGCAAATATTTAGTCACACATTGTTGAAAATACCTCTTCCTATGTTTATTCACAGGCAGGTATAAGGCTGATTAAAAGTATTATAAAAATCCCCCTGCCCTCTTGGGCTGGAAGATATTATACTGACATGTTAATATAAAGCGAATTTATAGAAGTAAAGATCTGCCTGCTGCCTCTTTATTTACATTCAGTTTTGTAGATGAGACACCAGGTTCTCAACTCTGCCACACTATTATCCTGAGAAACTGACTCAGAAATTATTATAAGTGTTTCCATTATGATTTGTAGCTCTTTAGTGAATTGGGTCATGATCTACAACTTACTAAGGGTGCAAAGTACAATGACAAGGTATTAATAATTCAGAAAAAAATATCCCTGTAATGCTCCTGATGATTAGGAGAAAAATCCAAAGCAAAAATCTAATATACATGCAAATCAATATCGCAGAGAAAATACTTTAAAAGGCTCAGGTCTTCTGTCAACAAACAGTGAACACTAGAATGACATATTTCCCCTGAGATTTCTACATTAAAAAATAACAGTAATTTAACTGCATAGAGCTACATGGTACTAGTCAATATTACATAAAAGAAAGATTCTCAAACTAATCTCTAAACAGCTGCTTCTGAAAGGGTAAACAATACAGCTCCGAGCATTGCTGTGCTCTGGTAAAGTAGTCTGTTGAAGAACTATTCCACTCTACTTCATGCTTAGGTGGTTATAGGTATGAGGGGTTTTGGTTGGTTGTGGGTTTTTTTGTTTTGCTTTCTGTTTGTTTTGTTGGTTTGGGCTTTTTGCATATCTGTGGCTATGCATAGATATCACCTCATAGAGGGAGAACACACATTTCTGGCATAGTACTGCCTTGTAAGATGCTGATGTACCTGGAAAAATTTACCATTGCAGAAAAGCAAGATATTTCCAACAAGATCTTGACTCACACATCCTTTTTAGGACACATGACATGAGCCTTTCTCCTTGAGCTGTTCTCTTTTCCATTCCAGTCATACTGTTAAATTAATGATAGTGAATAATCTTTGGTACAAGAATGTAAATGAAGAAGGGACAGATTAAAGATGGAAACTGTTTCTTCATTTTACACAAATAACAGCAGTGGACATTTTTCTTTGTACTCATGAAGCACACACATGATATACAAATGTGTTCTTCATGACTGAAATTATTGTTTATAACTGCCAATATGTCAAGGTCCAGAAGTATTTCAGATTTCCTGCATGAGCAGAATTTAGTGCAGATTTGGCAGGTATAGAATGCATCAAACTCACAGCTCTGTTGATTTAAGCTTGATTTGAACAGATACCATTGTCATTTGCTCAGAGTATCTAAATATCCAACAATTTTGCTGCATACATCTGGAAATACAGAATGTCATTTCCTAATGCAGTACAATTTGGTCAGTACCATACATGTGTGGTTATATGAAAGGCTGTATCATTTTCAGGCTGATTACTAGAGTTGATTGATTGTTTGTTTTAAAAGAAACAATGTGCAATGAGCAAATCACAGATATAGGTATGCTCTAACAAACTAATAGCCGAAAAGTTTCCTTTACCCAGTGTTCTAGCTTTTGTCATTATAGCAAACATTCTGCAAGAAAATATGATTATCTCTTTCAAGAATTATATTCTTTACAAATAGTTTGTGTGCTTATAGCACTTTGGGGAAAATAAATTAATCATAAATAATTTCAGGTTTATCATAATAGGGCATAAGCTACTAGAAGATCAGTCTGTTGGTTTGAATGTAAATTTAATTCTCCTCATTTTACCAAAATTTCTTTCTTCCTGTCTTTCATCTCTGGCCTCCTGTCCACTGCAGTTCGTATCTGCCTCATATCCATAATGGAATCTCAGGTTCTCATGCATCTGTTTATTCATCTGTTTATTTTATTTCTCTTCTCACAGCGGTTTCTTCTACATACACACAACATACATAAAATTTGGAATTATTTTGCTATAAAAATTAAAAAAACAAACAAAAGAACTAAACACAACAACAAACCAAACCCCTACTTAATTTTTTCTTTTTTTGTTTCTTAATGGAAGATGTGAATTTTCCATTTTTCCCCCCCTCTATAGCCCAGCAATGGTGGTACATAAACAGAGGATGCTATCCTACAAGCTAGTGGAGAAAGAAGAAAAAGGATCCCCTTGATTCTGTACATTTTTATAGTCTATTTTACAGTTACCATGGAAGTAATGGTTAAGGCTGTATCAAGCTTATATTTATATTTGTATTCTACTTTAATGGTTTCTGCTTTGCCTTGAATGCTTTTTTGATAGATTGTAACTCCATGGACAAACATATATTTATTGGGGCTCAAGCACTACCTAAAATAACATAATTGCTTAACTGCCATGCCAAAAGTTTTTAAAATAGGAGATGAAAGTTAGACTCTCACTAGCTTGAAAGTTATCCTTCAGTTCAGGCCTAAAGAGTGATATCATTCATCATTAGATTTTCAGTGTTGAACAAGCAATAAGCTATTTTTCATAATGGTTTATGAAAAAGGTAAAACTTAGAAAGCCTATACACTAACTGCTTTTGCTATATTGCTGTGTATCTAATCTACTCTGCCCTTGAATTCTCTAGCCTGTTTTTCTGGTCAAAGTGTTTAAAAAACACCCATTCTTTAAAGGTTTTGCTTCCAAACAAAGTTTATTTTGCATAAAATGAAGTAAGGTGATCCCTTCTCATATTCACCTTATAAACTGCATCTTTAATCTACACAATTTTTATTGTAATGACCTGTTCATTATAAATTTGTGGTATCAACCTTTTTGTTACCTTTGGTTTCTTCTTCACTTATTTCATTGTGATCAGATGTTGTTTTGCTATTATGGATTTGCCAAGGTCTCTAGTATCGGAAACTTTTTCTGGTAGTTGCACTGAATATATAGTTTAAAAATCTGATGAAATTTTAGACATCTGTTGTTAAAAATGCGATTTTTTTTTTCTTCATTTCATCAAGTGAGAGCAAAGGAATTAAAATACTTGCTTCATGACAATATTTTGTTTGCAGAACTTTCATTAGGTAGAATAAACAGATTTTAATNCTTGTGAAAGTAACAAATCCAAAATATAATCTGCCTAATCTACTTATCCTGAAAAATACTTTTATTCATGCTTAATTATAATTTTTCTTTTTTTCTTATATTTGTTTAGCACAAAAAATGACATAAAAATGTGCCTGTACAGGAGAAAAAAACAGACTTTTCAAAAAAGAAGACTTCTTTTTTTCATAGGCCAAGACAGAAGTTTTTATTCTAGTTATATTTGATAGAAAACTCNTTTTTCTGGTCAAAGTGTTTAAAAAACACCCATTCTTTAAAGGTTTTGCTTCCAAACAAAGTTTATTTTGCATAAAATGAAGTAAGGTGATCCCTTCTCATATTCACCTTATAAACTGCATCTTTAATCTACACAATTTTTATTGTAATGACCTGTTCATTATAAATTTGTGGTATCAACCTTTTTGTTACCTTTGGTTTCTTCTTCACTTATTTCATTGTGATCAGATGTTGTTTTGCTATTATGGATTTGCCAAGGTCTCTAGTATCGGAAACTTTTTCTGGTAGTTGCACTGAATATATAGTTTAAAAATCTGATGAAATTTTAGACATCTGTTGTTAAAAATGCGATTTTTTTTTTTCTTCATTTCATCAAGTGAGAGCAAAGGAATTAAAATACTTGCTTCATGACAATATTTTGTTTGCAGAACTTTCATTAGGTAGAATAAACAGATTTTAATAGTTAATTTATTTTCTTCTCCCCTCCACAAATTTATTACTTTATGAAGGAATAATTCTACAAGAAAGTACTAAACTGGTATGCAGTTCCATTAATACTACCTACTATGCTACCTCTAGCTTTCAGACATTACATACTTCATTACTTCGTTGGTTTTATTTAAATAGTTTTCCTCCAAATTTACTATATTTTTTGTTTTAGTTTTTCAAGAATGTGAATTTTTAGAATCTCTCACATCATACATAAATACCCAATACAACACCTTTGGATTTCTTTTTTAAAAATTTAGTGCAGCTCATTAGTGGAATCTAAGTTATCTTTGCTTTACCAGAGATACAATTGGCTTCCCCACGCCCCTCCCCCCCCCCCTC
>VXBL01010053.1:122540-132641 GCA_013400195.1 Aramus guarauna
CCCAAGAATTCTAGGTTAATTCACTTGTGAAAGTAACAAATCCAAAATATAATCTGCCTAATCTACTTATCCTGAAAAATACTTTTATTCATGCTTAATTATAATTTTTCTTTTTTTCTTATATTTGTTTAGCACAAAAATGACATAAAAATGTGCCTGTACAGGAGAAAAAAACAGACTTTTCAAAAAAGAAGACTTCTTTTTTTCATAGGCCAAGACAGAAGTTTTTATTCTAGTTATATTTGATAGAAAACTCTTGTATCCATCCAAAGCTGAATTTTAATATGTTGATATTAAGAAAAATATTTGACAGAGAGTCCAAATTCCTCACTGCAGAACCACTGTAATGGCTGAATCTACCAATGAAGTCTTACCTAGACAGCACTTTGGTCCAGGACAAAATGCAATGATTTCTCTGTAAGATTTTTGGCTATACATTGTTATGTCCAAACCATCACTTAAGGCTGAATAAAGAGCCACATAAGGCTAGGAATAGGCTAATTCTATATGTTCTCACATAACTGCAGTTGCCAAATTCTACCTTTATTTAGAAAAAAGTTCTCAGTCTTGTTTCTTAAAAATGGATTACTTATTAGAAAGCAACACCTGGTAATTCCTTTGCAAAACATTTTTGTTTTTGTCTTTAGGACATACCTAAACAATTGCAACTACATAGGACTATACCGGACTGACTGAGAATATTGTATCGCATATGGCTAGGATGAAGTTATTTACAAGTGTTTTCTTCTGTGTTTCAAAGAAAAATTACAACATTCCTGCAACTACACTTGGTGCATTTATTCCCTTCATTTGCATTGTCACAGTCAAAAATCACGCCATAAGCAAGCAGTGTAAAATTGCCTTTGAAAGTCAATGGCCTTTATGACTGAATTTGAGCTATAGAAAACTGTCATTTCTTTGAGTCTGTTTCTGTACAAATTCAGATTTTTAGTTTCTGTATAACTGATTATGGCTAGCTCACACTATTAATTTTAATTTTTCACCTAAATGGAAAAAAAAGCTGTCTATCGTCAAGTACAGCTGATAAAAAGTAATTTAAGATGTGGTATCCAAATCACATCTCTAAGTCTCTAGATTGAAATGTCCTAATAAAGAATGATTTAGACTCTTCTGTCTATCTAAATGGGAGAAGACTATTTAAATATGATCAATTTTATGGTTAGATTCTGGGAATTTCTTTGTAGATTAAGAAATTTACATTGGTACTAACATTCTACTTCACAAAAATTCTAAACCAAAAGATTTATAGCTTTATTTTCATGCTTTAACTTGACTTCAGCAGAATATAACTGACGTAATTCAATACTTTGCTGAATGATAGTAGCCAACTTTGTAAATGGGCGGTCCTCTGTTGTACAAAGCTTATTTGCATTTGAAATATGAATATGACTTGTGTGGGTCCTTGTTTATGCTTGTTCTTTAATTCCTGACCTTTTACCCTAGCATATATTAGATTAAGATGACATCCATCTTTGAGTCATTTATTTTTCTCTTGTTACCATAAAGGGAGTTTACTCAGATGCAGATACTTACATTTGGCTAAAGTAATACCATCCAAGTTGCTTTGTCTGTTTGGGGATGTAATTAACTTCTAGACTATTATTTCTCACTTAAAAAAAAATAAAATTATTTTCAGAAGTTACTTTGAGATTTTTAAAAATAAATAAATTAGAAGTTAGAGGATTATGTTAAGTCCTGGGAAACCACCTAGTTCTAGGTTAACTTTCTTAACATTTACTCTTCTTTATTATTAGTTGCATTCTTGTCATTTTGTGAAGTGAGTGAACTGTGGTTGCTATCAATAAAGTTATCTAATGTTCAGTCAAAAAGTAGTGAACAAACAGCAACAGATTCACTCTAACCTAACAAGGAGTTAATGAATATGTTGTAAATTGCCAGAAGATCTTTCAATTAGACAGTAGCAAGGTAATCACACTTATATGGCAAACATGACAGACCATTACTAGAAGAATGAACTGTAGAGCCCAGCCAAGATGTTCTTTGTTGACTGCAGAAGAAATACTTTACCGTCTAATGTTTTTTATATATATATATAAAAACATATATTAATTCAACAATATCTATAAAATAGAATGTAAAAAATTAAAGTTAGCTTTTAATATATTTTTCCTTTTGTATTAAAAAACATGGTAATAGATTTACAATCAACTCCAATATGGATAAAACTGATATAGGCTTTTTTATTAAAAAAAAGAAAAAATAAGAAAAATAGAGATTCAGAAAGCATATTTCCAGTTTGCAATCTTCTCAATAATCTTCACTGTACCTTGAGAGGCAGGAACTGCTCCCAAAAGACAAATTGTTTAATCCTAAATATGCTAGTTAATTTTTTTCCATGGAAATGGGAATATGCCACCTCAGTTGTTCTATTCTGTTGTATATATTCCTACTTAGGGGGATGAATCCTACCCTAAATTCTTAGTTCTCTAAAACTGTAGAGTTTGTAAATATGCCTTAAGCTATCATACAGGTTAAAAATATTTGATAAACAATAACTACTTTTTGAAAATCTAAAAGTTATTTGCAAAGCATCTTATTCATGATAAATCACTGAAACAGACAACAATGAAATATTTTTAAAAATAATTAAAATATTTTATAAATTATCATTTAATGATTTAAAAAATGTGTAGGCTTAGATTGATTAATGTCTTTATATTATACATGTATTTGCCTTCTGAGATTTACCATGTTGTAAGAATAAAATCAAAGCCAAGATGAGTTAATTATGCAGGAGATAAATTTTTGTGATATTTTGCATTGATGACAACATAAAGTTAAATTTACATCAACTTGCACTTTAGTCCTGATCTTCTTTATTAATAGTCAGAATCTGCTTCTGTTGACTCATCAGTAAGTAAGGGTCATGGCTTATTTGCAATAAGGATCATGCATTTCTCCTGGTGAATGAGCTCTTTAAGCAATTTCTGATAGATAAATTATCACACTATGTTCCCATGACATGTTGATTTAACACACTTTCTCTTGGACAGCTATAGACAGTGATTAAAACAAAGATAGAAAAAATGAGAATATTCTTAACAGTTAACAACAACTTGAATTAGAATAAGCATAGCCTTAATGCAAATGAAAAAATCAGTAAAATTATCTAGTTGCAAGTAATTGATTTTTTCTATCAACAATAGATTTTCATCTTAAGAATTTTAAATGGCATAAATAATCAAAAGATTTTTCACTATCATTCCATCGACAGTGATTGCATGACACAACTCTGTCATGTGCAAGCCTGCACATGAATCTTAAAATTATTTCTGTAGGATATAGAAAATCATTAGAAATAACGATCTGAGTGAACTGATGAAAATGGGACCTAGCATTTCTAGAACTTTTTCAGAATGAATAGAAAATTATTTTCTTTCAAGTTCAAGAAAGCTTCAAAATTTGTCTTTGAATAGGCAGTATTTAATTATTGTTATTAGATAATTCATGGTGGTTAGTTCTCTATGTTGAGACAAATCAGAAAAACCTTCCTTTCTCCCTAAAAAACAACCAATAAAAATATCTTTCTGGGTAAGCAGTTCACTTCATTAAACTCTACATAACATCTGTTATTCTTAATACTAATAAGACATTTAACTGCATTTATATTCTCTGTATATTTTATTATGTATAGTTCTTTTAAAGAATAATAATAGTTCTGTAAATCTAAAGTTCCATGCCTATATTGGCAATTTCTACCTTGATTGGTGTCAGTCTTTTGGATTACCATTTTGTCACTAGCATTTAATGCAAATTTACATCCATAAAAAGTTAATCGCACCTAATAATTTAGAAAATATTACTTTATTCAGTGTCTTGTACTTAAGGTGCAGAAAAGAAAATGTAGAGGAATGGAAGCATTGACTTTAAGCTTTTGTATTTTTTCAAAAATAGTCTTCTATGCAATGTAAAATTACTAAGAGAAAAGTATTCAATCAACATTCAAACCTCCCTATTATTATCAGTTTCAGGAATGTAGTGAGAACTATGCATTTGCATTTGGAATTCAGCTATCAGTTAAAGTTCTTCACACTTGGACATCGCATACATTATAACTGCTGATAATGTGTTCTGGTTTCAGCTAAGATTGAGTTAGTTTTCTTTTTAGTAACTGGTATAGTGCTATGTTTTCTATTTAGTATGAGAATAATTCTGATAACACACTGATGTGCTTAGCTGTTGCTAGGTAGTTGTAAGGTCTACACTAAGTCAAGGACTCTTCAGCTCCTCATGCCCTGCCAGGTGCACAAGAAGCTGGGAGGGCACAGCCAGGACAGCTAACCCAGACTGGCCATATAACATCATGCTCCATATANAAGGCAAGGACCGACATAATTTCTACAGGCTCACAGATTTGGAAATAAATGAATTCCTCTAACACAGATAACTGATTTAATTAACTTTGTTATGAAGTCAAGAGTACTTTATAACTTACAAGATGAAAAATCCAGAGGGATCTTGACAGGCTTNCTGTTGCTATTGCTATTACTATCCTCCTCCTTTGTTATCCTTTTAAAGTGTCTTAATCTCAACCCACAAGTTTTCCTTTTCCATTCTCCTCCTCACTCCCTTTGGGACGGGAGAGGTGAGTGAGTGTCTACAAGGTGCTTAGTTACTGACTGGGGTTAAACCATGACANCAGCCTGGTCTAGTGGCAGGGGGGCTGGAACTAGGTGATCCTTGAGGTCCCTTCCAATCCAAACCCTTCTATGATTCTATGATTCTAAATGCTACTATTTCTATATTAGGGACCAAAGCACTGATAGTGATATGAATATTGTCCACAGAAAGAAGCTGCAATATGTTTAGACTAATCAGATAAGTGTGTGTGAGTATATATATATATGTGTATATCCATACACACAGGTACATCATGATCTATATGACATATGCATGTATATGTATATATATACATGTATCATATATTTTAATTGGTACGCATATATATGTATTTAGGTACCATTATTATTTATGGATCAAAAAGAGGGTAATCCTGTCTTTGATTATGGCTAAAATAAATTGGGAGTCCTATCTTATTTTGATTTGTTAGCTTTAATGTTACCTATTCCCTTTTAACTTACCAGTTTTTGACTCATACTTCAGTTTCTCAAAAAACTTTTCCTCTGTTAAACATTTCTCATTACTACTTAAATATTACAGACCTATCTTTGCTTTTTTCCCAGCTAATCGTTTTTTTTTTCCCCCCTCCCTCTGCCTTGTATCTTGGATTCTACAGCAGTAAGCAAGTAGAGAATTAATCTGGGTCTAAGAAGCAGGGTAGGTCATTCTCTTTCTGTGTAATGTAGAAATAGACCTTTGTGCAAACACCTAATGCTATTTGATATTTTTGTTATCAACATCAAAGATATTGTGGGATATTTTATCCTACAACTCCCTAACTTCTCGTATTTTCTTTCCACTTCTGATTCTTGAACTTACTCTTTTAGATACTTATTCCTGCACATACCAGTTTCATGACAATCATATTATAAGCAGGTATTCATTCTGTCTAATTTTAAGCATAAACTTTAGGTTCTTAGGAATAAATTTACATTACATATTTAGCTGGTTCAGAACAATGAGTTGAAGCCATAACTCACTGTGTAAACTGAGACTGGACACTCTTTAAGTCCTCTGGGACCATTGACTCTGGGTAGAGTGAATTCCATCTACCCTAGCGCTATATGCTATATAAATAAATGTCAGGCTTTCCCATCAGCAATGAATATTTTTATAGCATTTATAGTATTTTCACCCAGACAATTCCAACTGGCAAAATACTCTCTTCCAAGAGGGGAGGAGGAAAAGTATGTAACCTGTCTCCACTGTAAGGTGCACAGGAGTTTGTTAGGTAATGCTATGCTCTGTTATCTGATCACCTTGCAAATATATGTTTGACTATGGATAGTGAGATCAGTATATTTACAAAGCCAAAGCCCAAAGCTCAAGTCTAGGCTTAACAAGCAGTGTAAATCTAGCATAAAATAGGAGCTTAGACACTTTTTACATAGTTCATAGAAAGGGCAAGACAATTTAGGACACTTACCTGAAAAGACTGCCCTTCTCCCTTAACTATACTGGAAAACTAATTTTCTCACTGAGATGCTTAACTTTTTTACTTTGGAAAGAGAAGCTGAGTATCAATCTTTTGTTTGGTTCCTTTGGTTCCTTTTTTTTTTTTTTAAACCATGGTTCCACTGGATTTGATATCTGATGTTTAAAGTTAGTCTACTATTGATTCCCTATTTCCTCTCTCCTTCCTCCTCCTCCTCCATGTAGCCTATCAAATCTTTTTATGGAGAAATTCTGCACTTACTTTTCCTGTTTATTTGTTGAATTTATAATCCACAACCTGCTTTACATTTTACCCCTTTTTGTTCTTTAAGTATCTTTTTAGCCTTTCTTATATGGGTTTTGATTTGGTCCTTCTGTTTCTCAGGTTTCACCTTCCCCATATTTAATTTCTGCTTTTCACTGCCTTTCTGGCTTCTTATTACTCTTTCATATTCCATATTGTTTTATGGCCTACTTGACAGGGATATTAGAATCATTGTTAGTTGAAATAATAGTTTTGGATCCCACAGTCTACCTGGGTTTTTTTGTACTTTAGCACCATTTATTCCAAACAGTACTACTCCCATAGCTTCCACTCACCTTCCATCGACAGTGCTGAAACTGCCTAAACTTATGACTTCCTACACTACGTACTTTCACTACAAGACCTGTCAGTTTTCCTTTTCTCATTTGTCCATATATAAACTTCTACACACATAGTTCTGTTGAAGATTATACGAAGACAGAATAAAATTAATTGTATTGCCTGGTTGTGACTTTACTTACAATGGGGTACATCTGAAATTCTTTTGCTTGATGTCAACAAAAATACATCAGTCTAAAGGATGGGTTCCTCTTTATAATCTTTTATACAAAATCAAATTCAAACAGCTCTAGCATTACTACTACATGGATGTAACATAACACATATTTTAGAAAACTAATTTAAAAAGATGTTATTGCAGATTAATTTCTCATTACAAAGGGCATATACTAAATTAATAACTTCATGTGATTCCTGGGGGGAAAAAAATAAAAATGAAAAAAAGCAATTAAATTCTATTAGCTAAGCTTCTCAGGAAATAATATATCGTTCTTATGCAATTCTAAATAAAGAAAAAGAAGACATCTCTACTGTTTCACAAACAACTGCATTTAATCATTTTCATCATCACCAATAAAATTCCAGTTTATACTTATTTCCTCATTTTACCAAAATCCCAATTTCTGCACTACAAAAATTCAAAAGTGATTCCACACAAAACTAAGAAACCCTCAAGTGGTCAAATGTCTTGTGTGTTCCCTTTTTTTCTCCTGTAGAAAACATACCAGTTTTTCTCCAGTCATAAACTCAGCATTCCTGAACAGCTTTACTTAAATTATAAAGGTATTTTTAAAAACTACTGACAAAAAGAATCTGTGGAATTATCAATCCAAAACTATATGTATTTTTTGAGCTGTTAACAAATGGGTTTCAGTCATGGCTCCATCTCTCTTGTCACCGGGAAAAGTTCTTTCTCTATCAAGCATTCCCTAAAGTTTCATTAATACTTTCCTGTGTTATAGCTGAAGTTGTTGCATTTTTACCACCCTTGGGAATAGCATTGAAACTAATAACAGATTTCGTAAAATTCTGGAACACTGGTAAAAAAGAACATTGCATGTATTTCTGAAGCATGATAATGAAATTTAAACTTAGGAAACAGTTTCAAATCACAGAGCTATTTAGTGTTATGATGCCATTTGACATAGATTCCCATCACTACTTTTTATTGCAAGACATGTCTAATAGAAAAAATGCATTATGCCAGCCACTGTACAAATGTGTATTATAAGTGTCAAATGATGGAGGCGGGGGTGAGGGGAGAGGAAAAGCACCCTCATTTTGCGAGATACTGATACAGAAGTACATTAAAGGACTTGCTGCTGATTGTAACTCAGGGCAATAGACATGATAACCTAGCATTACTTATGCATTTCTATTTTTGATGATTTTGTAATGATTCTATCATACCAGGTGATTTTAGCAGAAGAGATAATGAACAGTTCCCTTTCCTATACCTTATACAAGTTATATTCTGGTGAGTATGTCCTATAGTTTCTAAATTCTTTATTTAAGTGAGAAAATCTCATCACTCTACAGTTAAGAATAAAAAAAGATATTTTTGAAACATCAAAAATTACTTATGTAATTCAATAAATTAGAGCTTTTTTGCTATTGTATATAGTGATATACATAATAGAAAGACTTTTTTTTTTTCAAGGAAACAATATAACTACCTTTTGCTTAAATTAAAAAGTAATAAAAAACTCCACCAAACATATATTCCTTTGAGTAGAGAACAGGGATACAATGCTGACAGTGGTATGGATAATACTAAATAAAAAAACCCAAACCAACCAAACAAACAAAAAAAACTTCTCTGAAAACAGGCTATAGCAAAATTTGCTCTCAGTCATAATGAAACTATTGCTACAAACACTTTGTAAAATACATCAGTCCATCACTGCAACAGTATTTATAGCCTTTTTTTCCTATCATGCTGGATAAATGAAAACACATAATGTTTTGATTACAAATAAATAATACCTTGATTGTTTAATAAAGATGTCCTTTTTCAAAACCAGTGCATACAAACTTGAGTTTTCTCACTAACCTGTGTAATTTTCAGGGTTTCTTTTGCTGTTCCTCTCCTTTTTTCCTTTTTTTTTTTTTTTTTCCCCTTTCTTTTTCCCCGTATTATTGTGACAAATAATAAAAACCTTCCATATATTCTTAGTGATCTAACAAGAACAATGTAATCAGTTATTGCTACTGTTTAAAGTGCTACGACTGCTTTAAAGTACTGATTTTTCCATTACAAATTACATATCTGAAAAATGTTATGTCTTTTTAAAACTTTTTTTTTCCTTACCTAAGCCATGCCTATGTGTTGACATTGGTGGTAACACAGTCCAAGCCTTGGTCTTTGGATTGTAACATTCAACAGTGTTTAATGTCTTTAAACCATCCCGGCCTCCAATGACAAACAGCTTGTCATCGATGACAGCAACACCAAACTGAAGCCTCCTGCCATTCATCATTCCAGCCTGGATCCATATATTTGTTCTGAGATCATACTTTTCAATAGTTGTGGCACCTGATGAGACATAATAATAGGGTAATGTATACAAAATGTATACAAAATTGGCATTGGCCAGTGTTAAAAAAATAGTATTATTTTCTGATTACTTCCAATATCTTAACAAATATTTTCTGTTTCTTTAGATAAAGTAGTCCCTGGAATGTATATCTATGCATGTGTGTATATATATACATATGTATATAATTTTTTCCCTCCCCAAGAAAAGTGAAAAAAAAAAAAAACAACAAAAAAACCCAAACTCAATGGCCCCTATAAAATCAAAGTATTGCAAGTCTGGATAGAAGTATGCTCTAACTTTATGATCTTTTTTTTACAGTTCAGTGGCATAACTATCTACAACAACTGATCTTGTAACACTTGATTCCAATCTTCCATAAAGTGTAAATAAACCCTGTGAAATTACATGATAGTTTCATCAAAGATTAGTAGTTGTATTTTAATTTGGGTTAATATTTTCTTTATTTTAGGTACTTATGCAGTTTTTTTCTGACACTTTTCTATTGGAAGTACAGAATGTTGTTTCAGATTTACAATCTTAAAACAAAATATTTAAAAAATGCTTCCATATACAGTCAAAACCATTTCCTTCTGAACTTAGTAATTTGATTTACTTTCACAGATAGGATCAAAAGCTATAAAAAGCATTATGTATAAAATAACTTACCAGTTAACCATTAAAAAGACATTAAGAAGACTTTGTTGTTAAAAGTAACTTGTATGGAATATACAAAAATTAAATACAAAATGAAGTTTATTAACAAAAATGGAATAATTGAGTTTGTGTGGCAAGGTTTTGGTAGTGGAGGGACTACAGGGGTGGCTTCTGAAAGAAGCTGCTAGAAGCTTCCCCTGCGTCTGA
>VXBL01010053.1:132743-188907 GCA_013400195.1 Aramus guarauna
GCTGGAGCAGGGGAAGAGTGTGAGGAGTCCTCCTCCTGAGGAGGAAGAAGCAGCAGAGACAACGTGTGATGAAGTGACCACAACCCACATTCCCTGTCCCCCTGTGCTGCTGGCGAGGAGGAGGGAGAGAAAATCAGGAGTGAAGTCTGGAAAGAAGTGAGAGGTAGGGGAGGTGTTTTAAGATTTGTTTGTATTTTCTTATTACCCTACTCTGATTTGATTGGTAATAAATTAAATTAAAATCTAAAGTTTAAATATCCCTACAGAATGAATCAACATAATTATTAAGCTTTACCAACTAACTATTTGGATTGTAATAAAAGGTTAGAATTCCATGGGAAATAATTCTTTTAGGATTCATTCATTCTTTGGAACAGAAGGGCAATGAACCAAGTGGAAACAAACATCATGAACGCAATACTTCTGTTAATTGAACTAAAAAAGATATAATTTAAATTCAATTTGTATCTAAGTGTAGCAGAGCAGCTGCTGTACAATAATGTACAATTCAATTGGAGGTATTAAATCCCCTGCTAGTTTTATGAAGCCATAAGATATATGAAGCAATTTTTACATTCAATTGAGAGAGACATATTTATTTATCTTTTTGCCCCTGATTTAAAATTAAGAACTGTGTAAATGCATTAATCTTTAGGTTAGAAAGAACAAAAATACAGATTATTTGGTACAGCTGTTTGGTGGTGCTGAAGGGCATATTATAATGATGCATATTAATAAAGTCATGTTATAATGCTTGAAATTTATGGAATCTATTCATGTTTAAAGCTAGAACTGTAGCATATGATTTCTATAACACTGTCTACTTCCATAGTAAAGAGGACAGTTTAAAAACTTTGTCCTTCTGATTTCAGAAAATCTTAGTAACATAACAAATACAGTCTTTGACTTATGCTCTGCTATGTATGTTCTAATAATGGTTAAGTCTGAGTTTGCCCCAATGTTTATTAAATTACATATAAAGCATCTAATCCAGCAATTCCTGGAGTGCCTGAACCCTGTTTATCCAGTAAGGTGCCTTGCTAATCTATAAAACAACAACAATAGGAATAGGTACTGGTCCTATAGAATTGTCTTAGTATCAAGAACATGAATATAATACATTCCAGATGGCAACACAGACAAGAACAGAAGAACTCTCAAGTTACTGTAGTCCTTGGATGAAATCAGCTCATGGATGAAGAAGAGGTGATTGAATCAGCTAAAATATTATAGATAATTCATCAATGGGCAGAAAAGCATAATTTTAAGTCCTTTTTGGCTGAATTCTACTGAATGCACCCCAGTCAGTTCAGTTCCTGGCACTGGAAGGCCCATAGACTCTCCATGGATGCTAAGATTGCATGAAGAAGAATGTGCAAGTGAGGTCTTTTTAATCCTAATTGCTGACAGTCTTCCTACAGGAAGAGCTCTAGGCCTAGAATTTCTTCTCAGAAATCATTAGTCACTATAGGCTTTTTTAGTACATGTCATCACTGCATGCAGGCCAGCTGCATAATTTCATACCAGTCTTGCACTCTCTAGCCTTTTTTTCAAAAAACATTGAGTCAAGTTAAAAATCTTATTCCTTGACTTTAGTGACTCTCAGCATGGATGATCATCCTGCAACTTGTAAAGTGAGTAAAACTCACCAGAACATCTCAACCAATCTGCCAGCTGCAGCTGCACACAACAAAGTCTAAACAGAAAACAGTTGTGTAGAAACTATCTACAGTCTCTCCCCCTGTTCCTGCAGTAAACAGAGAAGCAGCTGTGACCTTTGCTTATAGCCCCAACCACAAAATAAAGTACTATCTCCTATTCTGTTAACGCATCAATCCTGTTGTGGAGCAGTCTTACTATACACCTGCATATGGGCCTGTCTAAACAAACAAACAAACAAACTTTTTTTTTTTTTTTCAATGGTGTGATGTGCTCACCATGATGCTAGTCAAGTAAATTGAACAGTTTGTCCATAGAGGTTGGGCAATCTTCGTTGTTGAAGGTTTTCAAGACTCATATGGATACAGTCTGATCTCATAGCTGACCCTGCTTTGAGAAGGAGGTTGGACCAGAGACCTCCTGAGGTTCCTGACAACCTGAATTATTGTGTGACTCTGTGATTACACAATCTGGGATGGAGATTGTGGCCATCAGTTTCTTTTCATAGGCATGATTAACTTTCAGTAAGAGAAAACCTCATGTAAGATACAGCTTTATTTAGGATTGTGAAATGAAATACTGTGTAAATAAAAGACCTCTGCAACTCTCTTCATCTTCCACTATGTCATATATTTCTCTGCATTTCTTATTATTATTTACATAAACAACTGTGAAAAATATACATAGTCATGAACTGACACCTTAATTGCTTGCCAGCTTTCACTCTCAACAGAACTACATGAAGTCCTCT
This sequence comes from Aramus guarauna, assembly GCA_013400195.1. Lineage (NCBI taxonomy): Eukaryota > Metazoa > Chordata > Aves > Gruiformes > Aramidae > Aramus > Aramus guarauna. Next base: position 135,154 of record VXBL01010053.1, read on the forward strand.
GTTTAACTTGAAGAGAGGAAAACTTACCCCACACATACAACATTAGTACTGTTTTGAACATGCCTTCTCAAATTTAATAGGCTATAAGAATACAAACAAGATGGTTTTAATGAGCATTAAGCCATTCCTAATTCAAGTCATGGGATTACATTTGGTTTAATGACACACAGATCACTATTTCTGATTAGGTACTTGTCATGGAAGAAAAACCTCAAAACCTGTAATTAAAGAAATAAAACCTGGTTTGCCCTAGTGCTGTTCTGTTCTAAACTGTTTTGACTGCAGTGGTTCTGCGGAAGTAATAATTAAACTGGAAAAATCTTTCAAGAAAAAGGTAGTGGAACCACTGAAAGTTATCATCAACACAGATTTTAGGATATCTTTAATTGGAGATTAATGAGAACAAACATATTTCAATCATACTAAACTTAATCCTACAACATAGGGTATCTGAATACATGAATTTGGACTCCTCTTACAGATCTACAGCCCATGATTCCTTAAATTTACCCTAGATGGAGGCAATGACAATTATATTAAGGATGTTTGCATTTTAAGTCTACTTCTTTTTATAAGGTTTAGACTGTTCTTCATTCCCATAGAAATGGAGAAGTACTGGGACAGCTTAGATAAAAAAAAGAGAACAACCTTCTACATTTCCTAGGAAGAAAACTGGGCGATTATTTCTGACAAAGCAATAGATTCTTTTCTTTAGTTCAGCTGATTTGATCTTGAAAGTAAAAGGATTTTCTGCACCTAGGAGAGGAGAAGCAGCAAAATCCTGATTAAGACCAACAGGATTTTACTAGACAAATCGGTTTAGCTACTTATGCGTCAGGTCCTCTGGGTATACAAAATCAATAACATATTGGAATATTGATTTTTCATCCATCATTTATTTTATGGTTTGCATATACTTCAGAAAGAAAGTATTATTACATTGCTAAACATTAGCATCATGAAAATGCTAAGAACTAATTTACTTGCTCTAAAAAAGAGTAAAACCAGAAGCTCTAAAGTATCACTGAAAACTTACAGATCTTGTCTAAGCGAAGGGCAATGGGACAGTCAGGACAACAGGCATAATCTGTCTATGAAAATCTTACTTTAAAGACTTTCTGTTAAAAATTGGAGTCTTTATATTAATTTCATTTATATTAAAAATTTAAATATGCTAGTACAGAGAAATAAATAATGCACAACCTCCTTCAAAAAAAATGGACAGATTCAACATAATTCTTAAATCATCTCTTCTAGCTATAGCTCTTTGTTTAGGTATATTACCTTCTTTAGTAGATGTATTCTCTACTTTATTGTTGGTTTCCTAAAACCTATTGATTGTATCATCTGCATCATTGTTGATGGACATGCCGTTAATCTCATTACCAACAAGGGCATCACTTCATCTTGATGACAACAGCTTTGAGCCAGTTTTGCCGATCACTCTTGTCACTGAGTCAAGACTGTTTTGAAAAAAAAAAAAAAAGTCTGTTTTCCTAATTTTTAAATATTTTAATTCAGATGGGCAGCAATGTCATTCTCAGTTTCTCTCACAGCCTTTTCTGCTGATTCTGTAATGACCTCAAACACTTGTCTTATGGTAAGGCTACTGGAGCTAAATAATTCATAAACAGCATTTTTTTTTTGGCAAATATTGTTGAATTCTGTTTTAACATACATTTAAACAACTGATTATGGGCCCTAAAGATCCTCATGTACTTTGGGGAGTCAGAAGTTGTGACTGTCCTCTTCTTAAACCTGAATATTAGATGTCCAGTAATCAAGTAGTAATAGAAAAGCAATAGAGAAGGAAGGGGAGGAACTAAATGGTCTGTGCTGTATGAAAGACAATCTGCCAGTGTCCCATCACTGTCTGTTTCCATTCTGACAGACACACCAAATGGAGTGAGCCCACTTGTTATTGAGAAACGGAGCAGGTATTTGATAGCAGAAGCCAGATTTGAGTAAGAAATATCTCACACAATAATGCTCCCTACACTTCTAAAAGTGGGCTGGGCTATATAGACCCAACAGTCAACTACGTTAGCATAGTGATGGGAGTCTTTCCATCATTACAGGTGATTTAAATTGGTCTAGGTAATTTTGAGTACTTAATGTATAAGAAATTGGCCAATATTTGCTCTCCAAGGGGCTTTATCTTTGAAGGATAATGAAAGGACAGCAAGTCTAAGAAAGTTGCAGAGTTGTCAGAAATTTTTGTGAAACAAAGTCTTCACTTGCTGCTGTTTTCTCGGTTCCTGTCTAATGCCTGTCCTACATGACAAAACTGCCAATTGATGATACCTTGCCTCCAGATCAAAGATGAAGATTAGCCAAAATTTCTGCAAAACTCTGTTCATTCCATACCCTCTTGTGGTTGGCTGTTGCTTGACTTTAGAATATGGAGGACTAAGCTCCCTATAATGGAGAAACCTCTCCAAAGTTTGTTCTGCTTTGGGGAGTGTGATTATCTTTTGAAAACAAAGCTTGCAAAAGAGGATGAGGTGTCAAAAATTGCAGGGACTGGGAATTTGACAAGTAAGCAGTGCTTGACTAGCAAAAACCCAGATGAACTGTAGTGGGAGTGAAAGCCTATGTCAGCACTCTTGCAGTCTTTTTCATCCTGAACTCCATTTTATATCTTCTGCATGTCAGTCTCAGCAGTTTGGACCTGACACCACATGGTCCCCTGGAGGGTGAGAAATAAGCCACATGAATTGTGGAGAGATAGTTGGAGATTTATGCATTGCCCTCTTATGAAAGTATATAGAGAAATATATTCACTGCATTTTGATTCCTGACACAGGCATGCGTGCCTGCAAAGTATACCTTAAGATGCAAAAAGGCTCCACGAGCTCACTGCCATATTCACCTTCTAAGTAGGTTACATATTAGGCTGCTTCGGTGAGAAAAGTTGTGGGGTTTGCTGTAGTGCACTGTGACACAGCTTTTCCAGAGGCTCTTAAAAATCCTGTTACAGAGGTTTTCGCCTCATTGCTGCAGAAGGCCACATTTGGCTTTAGAATAGGTTATTTCTCATCTTCATCGTGTGCTCATACCAGTTGGCCTCTTTGTTAACATTGACTTTGGGCAACTGTCAGACGGCAGCATTCTTTTTCTGCATAAGCCTGAAATCCGTCCTGCAAATCTTCCTGATGCTGACTAACCAGATTGTTTCTTTGGTTATATCCATATTGATATATCTCTCACTTCTTTTCATGGTCCAGTCCTCTACTTGGACAAGAATTGGATAAGCACCAGGATTCTTCCTCATCCACAACCTTTTTCACAAACTTTTCTTTTTAAAGGAAGGAAATCTAGGTTACAGACTGGAATAAAGCCATGAGATTGTCCTGCTAAGCCTCTAATACCAGCTCCATTGGACTGTGGCCACAGCATCTACCAGCTGGTGTGAAGACAACCCTCTTGTGCCCAGCAAGCCCCTGCAGTAGTCCTGTCATACTGATAGGATAAGATTTCAAAGAAATGAGAGCTGCTTTGTGAATTGCAGTGTGCACTCCACTGTAGTAGGACATCGGACATTTGTCAGAGAGTCCAAGAGCAAGAAAGTGCTGGTGCAATGAAATGCAACCTCAAAATGGAGGTATACCATTTCAATCCATCAGTTAGCATCACTGATTAACATCACTACACTTTCTTATCTGGTGTAGACATGCAAGCAGGGGAGAATTTGAACTTGAATGTGAGCATGAATTCAATTTAATATTATATAAATACACACATATGTTTATATACAATGCATATATTTTGCATAGATACATGCTTATATTTTTAAACATAAATGTCAATTTTTCATCTGTAAATAAATCAGAGAAAGTAGAACAGAGTATTTGCCTATCTTTAAGTTTCTACTTTAGAGATAAATAAATTAAATAATATAATAACAGGGAGTCTAAGAGTTCCTACAAGAGAATGTCATAACAGCAATTCCTAATCATGATTTTTTTCTTCCCAAATTGATAGTGGGCGTTGATGTCTAGTCATTGAGAATCTGGAATGACTAGAGCTATTAAAACAAGATGAACAGACCGGAGTGACTCATCAATCCAATTGACTGTCAAATTGCAGCAGAACACTGCAACAAAAGCTCACTGCACAAGGCTTTAGGAAAGTATACTAGTCATAAATACTTCCTTAAACATGTAACAAAATGCCAAGTCATAGTCTTTGTCATCATGGATGAAAGTATAACTTGTTTACCTAAAAAAAAAAATTTGGATAATAATAAACTAATGGATGTTTATAAAATACTAGTTTTTCACTAGAGTAGTGGGGCAGTAATCACAGATCGCAAGTACACTTATGTGAGTAAAAAATAATGTAAGAACTTCAGAAAAATATGAAATACAGCAGGTATTGCATCATCTTCCTGTGAGGGACATTTTTCCTTATATATTCTCAATAAAGTATACCCACTGACTTCAGGCAGTCAGTAGTATTATAAGTATTACGGGATTATGCAGGTCAAAGTGATTAAGATGAATGTCTATCTTTACAGAAAGTAATCAGTAAGTAATTAAGAGTAAATTATGAGTCATATTAAACTTAACCTTTGTATGTTCTTCAATTTTTTATTGATATTCCATCTCTCTACTTGTCAGTAGAAAGGTGATGTAATTTTAGTCCCTCATTCATCTTTAAATATGTTGCTTTTTTTGTTTTTAGCAGCAATAATGTCCTTTCCTCACTTGTCATACCAACTACCATACTTGTTCTCTACAAACTGATAAAATAGTTACATGACTGGAGAAAGAAGAAATAAGCAAGTGCCTTATCAAACTAGTACGATGTAAGAAAGAAAGCAGAAAACTGGAAACATTACTGAAACAGGGAGACCATAAATGGTCTAACTGGTCTATAGGTCATAAAGGGTCTATAATTTTCTAACCAACTTTATAACTTTTTTTTTTTTTCTCTGTAGGCTTTTCACAGTAACTACATTTATATACATATATATGATCTCAGAGGAGTCCTTTCATAGTATAGCTACATAAACTAGGCACACATAACAGTGATAATTCTGTTGGAGGCCTCAGGGTGTTAGACCTATTACACAGGTTCAGGAAGTTATGATTTTCTCATATGCCACAGAAAACTGTCAAGTATAGAGCAAAAAAAAATGAGCAGAAAGGAGAAGAAATAAATAAATAAAATCAACACTACATGTAAGAGAAAAGAGAGATTCGCAACTGTGTTGAAGCTGCAGAAAACCAAAATTATCAATGAAGAGCTTATTGTTGAATTTACTGTAATGTTGATGTGATTTTATTGTGTTAATAGCAATGTGGTAGTGCACTTAGAACTGTGAATAATCATAAATTTATTACTTTTGATTTAAGTAAAGAAAAACAAATAAATGCAGGATTTAAACAGGCTGTAGATTTCAGGGTCAGAAAAATCTACATTATTAATCATGTTTATTGTGGTAGTATGTAAAGAACTCCTCACAAATATGTCCCATTGTGTTAGGCACTGCAAAAATCCATGTAAAAATCCATGTAAAAATCAGCCATTACAGACTGAAAACCAGACATAGGCAGAAGAAGAAAACATTTAAAAAAAAAAAAGTGACAGCAGTAAATGTTGGTTCATTCTATGACCATATGCTTATTTGTTGGATTGGTGGAAACAGACAAATATTTTTGCAGAGCAGGAATGAAGACACACCAAGACAGGTAGAAGATGAATTTAAACAAGAAGAGCAGAATGGTGATATTCCACTACAGCCACAGTGCTATAATATTCTCTGAACAGACACAGTTTCTTCCTTTGTTCAATTTCCTGGCTGTATGTGACAACCAGGATGGATTCAGTCCTTCCTATCAAGAGTGGGGATGGACACAGCTTCAAAGATGAAAATGTAGGTATCTTTAATTTGAGGCATTTCATAAGCTCCCAAGGAAGTCCTGGGATTCTGTACAACTACCCTGTCTAGCAAATGTTGGTCTCAACTAGACCAACTGTACTATCTCCATCTCTATTGACGACAGTGGGCACTAAGTGTATAGTTTAGGTGTAGACAAGTATAGTGTAAACACTAAAATTTAGGTCAACCATATTCTAGTTCTAGTGTTATTTCTTAGTACCTTCCTATAGTAGAGGGAAAGAGAAAAGACCATGCACGTTTCGGTAATGCAGGCTATGGCAGTTCAAGACAAGGGAATGGACCTTAGGCAAGTTTTCTATTGCATTTGTTTTCTATGAGAATTTAGATAAAACAACAATGACATTTTAAAGTAACTTGTAATAATAGATACTTAGAAAACAAAAGTTTTAGGAGACAAAAACTATTCTCAGTCTCCATCTTTCAGGCATAACATGGTTCACATACATAACATATTTCAGTAACTGTACTGCAAATGTTTTACTTTCTCTAGAATTCTCATTCGTTTTAGCTAATATGAGGAATCACATTAAATGCTCACAAAATACAAATTATTAGATAACATTTTTATGTAGTACCACTGCTGTGTGTTCCCTAAAGAAAATAACTTCACATTTTCTTTCAGTATTCATAATTCATTATAATTCTATTATTAGAACTTCTTGCAGATTTTCATTTTCTTGTTTGAAACAGACACTGTGACAATAAAATGTTTCTTTGTCAAGCTCCTTAACTGCCTGTTATTGTACCCTGTTCCCTCTTCCTGTGCTACTATAGTTGAGCATTTGCCTTGAAATATTAATAAGATATAAAGATATACCTTCAAAATACATAATTTTAAGGAGGAATACTTCAAAAGATGTAATTTTTAAGGAGGGATACTTACTCAATTTAGAGTATTGAAATATGCCAGGCTATATTTTATATACATGGATTGTAGTATCCTCTCCAGATTTATTTATAAAGGCATGTAGGGACCAAGGGATGGCTCAATCCCAGCACCCTACAGAGCATTTGGAAAGTGCTTTATAAAGAACTTAAACTTTCTGTCCTGAATAGCTATTATTCTTGAAAGATTAACGCTGCCCTCTGAGTGGTGACTGAAATAACTCCTAAATTTTAAAGTAGACAATTTGCAAAGTATGAGTCATAAAATATTTTAAAACATACTTGTTGATATTTCACAACTCTTCTACTTTCAACTTATTGACACCCTTTCTAGTGATGGTTCTACTTCTTTTATAAAATAAATATGGCATTGAATTTTACATTGGTTTAAATAGTATTTAAAATTATCCCCCAATAAAATTATGACAGCCTGCACATAGAGATTTTTCATAAGTTACCGACCCACAGCTGGTCATTTCAAATTACGCAAATCCATATGGTTTGACTAATTACTGGCCCCAAAACTATATAACCGTATGTTGTACATGGCTATCTCACCTCTTTTCCCATCTGTTTCTTTCCATGCTCTGCCCTACATATTTCACCTTTTACAGCAGCCTTTGTGATTGCCCCAGACTCTTGGGGAAGGAAAAAAAAGAAGAAAAAAGGAACTTTTCAGACAATTATTTATCCTCTGAAGTTCTCTATCTGCATTCTCTAAAATAGGAGCACTACCTCACACTACTCATACATCACTTGTAATTTTTTAGAACAGTTTGGAGGGGCAAATAGAAGTCAAAGGAGAGAAACATGCAAAGAAATAAACAGAGCCAAAGATGTAATGGAGGGACAAAAGATGTGGGATAATACACAGGACATTAAGAGACATGGGTTTGAGAGGAAAAATTTTAGGTAGTCCATAAAGAGAACACATTTTAATGTAAAGCCTAAGACTGACATCAGTTAAAGAGTTAATAGGGAAATCTATGTTCACCTAAAGATAGGATGTTGCAGGGAACAGAATAAGACACAGATAGCAGTGTTCTTACCATTATCTTACAATGTCTTTTTTCTTGTCTGCTCCTGAACTGGAAAGATTTGAATCTGACTGTGTCAATGAAGAGTTGACCTTACAGAACCTATTCTAGAAATGTCAATTTTCTATCTTTTATTTATTTATTTATTTCACAGAGGAATTAAAATCTTCTGGAGCAGGGAGAAACATCATCAGTTTGAGGAGAATGATTATCCTATGGTTCCCATATGAATCCTTTTTGCAATCAATCTTTTCTGCATAACAACTGTGTATTTTGTTTTTAGTTTTAGCAGAGTGAGAAGATGAGGGATAGGAACCAAGACCAAAGTCCAAAAGCTGCATAGTGCAGACTTAAGACACTTCTGACTTCTGCATTTCCCTTTCAACTAGTTATAGACAGCATCTTGATACATGCACTTATGTTCACAGTTCCCATTCACTGAGCCTGCTCTCCGTGTGTCCTGTAAATAGAAGCAAAGCACTTCACACAGGAATCCATTCTAGGAAGCAGTCAGTTATTGATAGTGTATTCACATTTAACATTTTGGTACCTAAATCCAATATGGGGATTTTCTTTCTGCTGTCTGTGCTTCAGTTTCTTGCTAAATAAAAAGAAATAATATTTTCATACAGAAAAGGATAACATGTTAATGACTGAAGTACTTGGGAGCATTGTGATAGGCAATGCATATTTACAATATAAAAGACTTGTTTAACCTTGTGTGCTTGACCTGTAATTAAGCCCTGGGCTTTAGGCTGGTAAGACTTGCATTGGCCTCGCATCTACATCCAGTCAGCTTTCATCTAGGATCTAAGAGTAACCAAATTAACAGGATGCATCCATATTGCCAAATAGCATGGCCCTCAGCTCACTCCCTGGTCCTTAATGCTTATATTTCATACATATTTGTTCCTTACTAGGTTCTAGTGGGAGAACTAAAACAAAAATGGAATAAACATCTGGGTGCAGCATTTACTTCAGGGTCCACTCCTCACTGGCAGAGAGGATGAGAATGCAGCATGTTTGATTCCTTCCATCCTGCAGTAACTTTGAAAAGGATTTTAGCAGGCTTTCCAAGCTCAAGCACCTGTACACAATTTTAAGACTCCAAAACCTGATATAAAAACACAATTCCAGTTGTCTGTGACACTGGCCTCACATTATTTCATTAACTCTGAACAACTGCATACATAAACAATAATTACATCTCAGGGCCACAAGGCTATCTTTGTGGTGTGGTCTGCATCCTTGAGCTGTGAGTCATTCTTGCACCACATCTGGACAGACTACAGAATATCCCCTGAACAGATGCATCCAGCAGAAAGAGAGAAGGAATCACCTCCCCATTCACATTCACCACTTCTAAGGTGAGATCAGTATCTAGAGTCAAACAACTTATTTTAAGACACTGTGGTGGCACAGTGGAGGAACAGTCACTTGGCCAGATGCTGGTTCCAGTGACAAGAAAAATTTAATAGCATCTGTGGTGGGTTGACCTTGTCTGGATGCCAGGTGCCCATCAAGCTGCTCTATCACTCCTCCTTCTGCACTGACCTTGGGGTCTTCAGAGTTGTTTCTCTCACATATTCTCATTCCTCTCTCTGGCTGCTGTTGCCCAGCATTTTTTTCCCTTTCTGAAGTATGTTATCCCAGAGGCATTACCACCATCACTGATGGGCTCAGCCTTGGCCAGCGGCTCTATCAGACACGGAGGAGCTTCTAGCAGCTTCTCAGAGAAGCCACCCCTTTAGCCCTCCCACTACCTAAAACTTGCCATGCAAACCCAATACAGCATCACTTCCCAGCCGAGATCAGGAAGTCTTCTCCTCTCTGCTATTAGTCGACAGCAGAGCCAACTCCTAACTGAAGTAACTGCCAAATTGTGAAAACTCAAAGAAATGAGCAACATTAGTTAATACTGCCTGTCCCAGTCTATATAGGCTGTGGTAGCATGTCTTAACAATGTTAGAAATCTGTAGACAACTACCTTTTTTCTCATCCCCATGGACAAACCAAAGTAATTATGATTAAAGGTTTCAGAACAAAGGAAAATCCAATTTCCCAAGAATAGGAGGATGGAAGGAAGCAGTTGGGAAGAGACTATAGCATATTTTCTTAGGGAAATAGGAGATACAGGTTTAATGTGAAGATATGAATAAGCTAAATAGAGAACAAAATCATTATTCATATTTGACTGTAGCATATGTGCTGATTATGCAGAGATAGACATATTTTCCTATAAAACACAACAGATGGAATACCACAGTATAAATAAAACACACACAGCCCCAAATTAAAATACTACTAACTATCTAAAAAATATGTGAAATTACATTAAATATATATTTGATTATAGTTTATTTCACTCATGTATCATTCTAGTAGCTTTTTAGTCATCTAGCAGTAAAAAGGAAAAATGTGACTTATTAAACTGTATCTTGAAGATACTGGATATGAAACTGCAATGACAAAAGAAAATCAAATACATAGAATATTGAGGTACTTATAACAAACATACTATGCACTCAGGCAATTCCTCTATACATACACATGTGCATAAACCACTTTTTTTCCGATGGACAGATCTCTAAAAAAGCCTGAGTTATTTCAGTGAGTAGTGCTGAAGACAGCACATGAAAAAGACATAGAGAAGTGAAAAAGGATTCATTTAATAGCTATGTGCATGATAAAAAATAGTGTGTGGTAAATTTAAAACCTATACCATGACTGTGGCAGCACAAATGATTTCAAATAAGAAGGTAAGGATTTTTCTTGACGTTTTGGATGCATTTTAACTTTTTTTTTTTTTTTTTTTTTAACTGAAAGTTGACTTATCATCCAGTTGGGTATTGGATGAGATTAGCTCTGTGTATTGTGCATACTTTCATGGGGATTATAAACCCTACTCAATCAAGGTTTATGAAGTAATGAGAGATCTACAGAGTAAGAAAACTTTAGAAATGAAAGTACTGTAGATGATCAGGGTATTTTTGTGTGAATGTCTAACTGCCACTGACAACTCCTATGTGTACACAGCAGATGTGTGTGTGATTCTGCCATCCAAGGTTTCTGACAAAACAATAAAGTACTAGATCTCACAATTTTATCTTCATCTACAAATCAATACATCATTGCACAGTACAAATTACTATGTTTTGTTTTAGTAATAATTGGTAAGCTTGTGAAATTGTTTTGGTGAAACATTTTCAATTGAACTTTAAGTTACCTTTCTATTACACTTACTCTTTTTTCTAAAGTTAAGCATATTATATTTCCTTGTTATTTTTTTGTAAATCAAAAAATTTGTACAAAGTTGATTGCCATTCTCACCTTTTTGGCATAGCTGATGATTGAAGACTAATCATATAGCAAGGTCATCACATGAAAAAGAATAAAAGTATTGCAAGATCATTTGTAACTCAATGTTTTAAGTTAAATGTAGCAATATCTAGCACCTGTCTTCCAAAGATGTTTGTAGGTATTTTTGAACAACCTGACGTAGGCTACATGAAGTCAGATAAAATTCATAAAGAATGTCTGAAACTATGAGCAATATATTCATTTCTGTTAATTATAAATGCAGGGATTTTGGCATAAACAAAGTGAAAATTGCTTCAGAAGCACATACAAATGCCTAAACATTCCCCCACCCCCCAAACTCTACCTTTGGTAGAGAAGGTAGAAAAGGTACTTTTCTCATAGCTAGAATGATTCTGTATTTTAAGCCATGAAGAAGGGTAGGAGTTCTACATTTATCATCACAAAATTTCTACTTTTTTTTTTTTATGAGTAAGACTTTCTGCTGATTTTGCTATTACTAAAGCAGAGTACACTAAAGCTATTTCTGACGTGTACTCTGACCATTCTGTTCAAGATTTAGAGATGCTGCTATGAATAGGTGCAAAATGACGACCTTGATCTACTGATCTGCAACATTACATTTTGAACTGAAAAGATGGTTACTCAAGTGGAACGAATGTGACCTAAATAGGTTACTGGCACAAATATCAAGGAGAATCTCTTGGTAAAGAAAGAGCTATATAGAAAACAGGGTAGCAGTTCACTACTCTTCTCTTTAGTTAGACTGTAGAAATTCCTTTAAGCACTCAAAAAATATATAAGTTATATATAATAATTCTCACATTTTTGGAGTGGAAAAAAATACTGAAGTGTTAAAGGATTTGACATAAAGTGACATGTACAAATATCAGAAAACCTCTGGGAATATTCAGCTATTAAATATGATCATAATTCTCTAAAACTAATACAAGTTTTTTTCCAGTAATGTTTATATTTTAAAGAGTATCGGAAATGACAGCTTTTAGACAGTCATTTTAGGTAATGCTTTTAGTGTTGGGTGTTTTGTTTTATAATATAGTGTTATGTTTTATAACATAAAACATTCATGTTTCATGTTTTCATCTAGTCTAGAACTTAGAGAAGTCCCTTTTATTAATGATTTATATCATGCAGTACGCTAGTCTACCTCTGTTCATCAACAAACCCCACATCTCTTCTTTAAAAGCAGTTCAGTTCCCACTAGAACTTGTGCAAATAAGGTGCTAACACTAAAAAGAAAAGTTCTACATGTGGACAGCAGCAATGCTGGGGCAACTGCATTTGCTGCAGGAGAGGTGTGCACCGAGAGGAGCTCCCAGCGCTGGGGAGGTGGTGATGGTGACCCCCACGAACTGTGAGAGAGGGGCTGCATGCATCTGTGTGTGTGTATGTGTGTTCACATGTGTGTCTGTGACTAGAACTTTTGGGGGTTTGCTCAAGAAGGGTGTTCAGAAATTTTGACGAAGTTAATTTGTATTTTGTAAGTGTCTAGAATTGCAGTTTATCTACTGCATGACTGATATTGATCCTAAACAGATAGTTCATCTGATTGCCAGTTAATTACGTATCATAAGTAAACCAACAAGTGCTTTGATCATAATTTGGTTTAAACTATGTGAACTGAGCAGTTTGGCATTGCAACAGCACCAATTTCCCATTACCCTCAGTCTTCATTTATTATTTATCATTTATCATTGTAGTTATACAGATACTCACCCGCTCTGCTTAGCTGTTGGCTCAGTTCCTGGGAGATTCTGTTTCGCTTCAATTACTTCCCTCTGAGGTAAACCTGTTGTGAAGGGTGCTACCCCTAACTTGTATGGATAGGAGCCAGTTAATGCTCAGTATTCATTGGAGTCTATATGGTGTCTTCTGTAGTCCAAAGAGATAAATTTATTTGTTTTTCCAGTTCGGAGTGTTAAAAATAAGGTGAGAGCTTTACTGAAGCCTGCTTGGATGTTCTTATGCCTGAAACTATGGCCTTTTGGAGCATTTCCTAGAATTTGGCATGAAGATTTATGAGGTGACTGAAGATGCAAGGTAGAGCTGAAGGACTGCATAGGGCAGGTCTCATCCACACTGGCTACTGAGTATGGTTCTGGCAGTGAACTGACTCCAGAACAACATCCAGGATTTGTGCTGGAAGAAACTATGTGGTTTACTCCAAAGCCAACCCTAGTAGTAACAACCATTAATAAAACCTGGGTGATCAGGGAACAAAAATTGGTTAGTGTATGGAAAAAGTTGAGGTTTCTGATGGTACAGAGGTTCTCTAAATTACCAAGCTGACATGTATGTGTCCTCTAGATCATATACAAGGTTTCCTTTTTCCCTGTGTACTTTAATCAGAGACAAAATACCTCCACTGGAGATGCCAGAAAATGAAGTCAGTAAGCAGCAGGAAAGCAATGAGGGGGGACATAGGGATGCTCTTGGGAGAATAATCCCCTAAATATTCCCAGAAAGGCAGCAGTCTCTTGTGCTGTCTGCTTGACCCCATAGGCTGTAGCAATAGATGTGAATATCAGGGTAACAGACTGGTAAGGTGAGGAGCTTGTGGGATGATGAAGTATATCTTCTGTGTGATACCTTTGGCTCTTGCCCTATATTTGAAGCCATGCAGGCTTCAGAATAGATTGCTTCAGGTTCTTCTCTTTATTTCACGCTGTACTCTGAATCAGCAATTTCAGAAGTTAACTACACTGAAAAGATGCCAGAAATTAAGTTATGCAAGATAAGTACTGAAAAACTACCAGATGGTGTTACAATCTGGATTTTTGTCTACTCAGAAACGCACATGTAAATCAAAGTACTGTAACTGCAAATTAGCCTATAAGGCTGAATGTTCTGGAACACACTGAAATTCACATGAGTGAAAAGAAGCAAATAATAATGTTAATACTTATAAGAACTGGATGAGAAGAGAATTTTAGTGTGATTTTACACATTTAATTATCTCATCAGTCATTAGCCAGTGTATTTCGTATTCCTCTGGTGAAGCAATTTACCAAGCTCCACCTTTACTCTACAATTACACTATCATATTACAGAATCAAAAAATCATGGAACAGTTGAGGCTGGAAGGGACCTCTGGAAGTCATCTGGTCCAAGCCCTCTGCTCAAACAAGGCCACCTGCAGTAAATTGCCCAGGATCTTGTCTAGACTTTTTTTTTTTTTTTAATATTTCCAAGGATAGAGACTCCACAACCTCTTTGAGCAACCTGTGCCAGTGTTCAGTCACTCTCACCATGAAAAAGTGTTTCTTGATGTTCAGAGGGAAACCCTTGTGTTTCAGTTTGTGCTCATTGCCTCTGGACCTATCACTGCACATCACTGAGAAGGACCTGTTTCTGTCCTCTTTGTACCCTGTCTTCAAGTATTTATATACATTAATAAGAACCCCCAGAGCCTTCTCTTCTCTGGGCTGAACAGTCCCAGCTCTCTCAGCCTTTCTGCATAGGAGAGATGCTCCAGACTCTTCATTACCTTGGTGGCCCTTCACTGGAGTCTCTAGCAGCTCCTTATCAGTCTTGCACTTGGAAACCCAGAAGTGGACACAGGACTTAAGGTGTGGCCTCACCAGTGCTGAGCAGAGGAGAAGGATCACCTCCCTTGACCTGCTGGCAATATTTTGCCTAATGCAGCCCAGGATTCCATCAGCCTGTGATGCTGCAAGGGCACACTGCTTTCTCCTGTTCAATAAGGTGTCCAACAGGATCTCAGGTCATTTTCTGCCAAGCTGTTATCCAGCTGGGTGGCCCCCAGCATGCATTGGTGCCTGGGGTTGTTCCTCCGCTGATGCAGGACTTTGCACTTCCCCGTGTTGAATTTCATGAGGTTACTTAATGCTATTTAATTAATTATGATTCCTCTCTCCAGAATGTTGTATTGTCAGCTAAACATAACATAAATATATTTCATAGGAGTTGAAACAGTTCATTTCAGTTTCAATTTATTATTGTGTGAATCAAACTAAAAATCATACTCCCTTTGCAGTTTATCAAACATATATCAGATGATGAACTCTTGGAAGATATTAAAATGACTGAAAATACAAATTTCTGCAATAGATAAACTAAGGGTCCTAAAATCTGTTGCCTTGTTTTCTGTTTTAAAAAGCAGTAGATTTTTTTTTTTACAAGAAGCTAACTTCTGTCTGTTCCATTCAAGCAATCTAAAATGAAAAAGTAAGTTTTGATGCACATTTGCAATATAGATACTGAAAAATTCAGTTGTTCTTTCTGCATACCCTGCCTGCCTCTTACTTTGGTATTCTAATTTTCTCAAGAAAACCCACCATGATGACAAGCTCATCATTATGCTAGGCTGATGACTCTAATGAGAGATACATTTTTGCTGTTGTTCCTATTTATATATTCCATTATTCTTTTCCAGCTGAATCTTCCAAAAATGGTAAAAAAAAAAAAGGGAAAACAGAGACGGTCATTAGTACACAGTGCTGACCTACATATAATGGAATATCTCTTGTTTATTAATGTATTTTACAATTAAGGTAAATTATGCCATAATTGTTTCCCATTAGCAACTAGGGTATGACTGGGAAAACACTGGTTTATACCAACACATATTTTAATGTTTTGTTGGTTTTTTTTAAAAGCCCTACTAAGTGTGTTCATTTTTTGGAAAAAATGGGACTCCAGAAAGTATAAGAAATAATACTGAAATTTATCACATGGAACTGAGTAAACATCACATTACAACCATCCATCTATCTTAGTAAAATCACTCATGATATTTGGAAACACTGAAATTGTATGGCTGAGACAGAACTGTTACTTAAATAGATCAGGCAAGATTTAAGAGGACAGTTTTAGATATCTGAATAAAAGTGGTGGGCAGACAGCTGCTTGGAATGTCAGAGGCATAATTTATTCTGGTTTATCATCCTCCTGAGGTATTTTAAGGCTATAACTACATGATTCTTTAATTTAACATAACAAATGTCCTCATGGAAAACATACAGGAGAAAACAAACTAGCACTAGAGGCAGAAGAAACTCATGCAGAGAAGGACATACATATGATGTTATCAATAAAAAGAGTAAGATTGCAAAAGGGACAGTCCATTTCTCAATTCTCAGATAATCTGTTGTGAACATCTACTTATTTCATGAGTAATAATGACACGTTTACGTTCCTGCTTCACAGGGGCAGCTCCTGGAGTCTGACTGAGGGTGTGGGTACCCCTGGACTGTGGTCAGTGGCTATTGGAGCTAGTGGGGGGTCTTTAACCTCCAGCTACTGGGGCTGCGTCCCAAAAACAGCTACCAGAGGAGGACCAGTGTGAGGGAGGAGGGCAGACGGGCCGTGCCAGTGCTCAGGGATCTGGGAATCTTAGAATCATAGAATCTTAAGGTTGGAAAAGACCTCTAAGATCATCAAGTCCAACCATCAACCCAACACCACCACGTCTACTAAATCATGTCCTGAAGTGCCGTGTCTACATGTTTTTTGAACACCAAAAAACGTGTGTGCTTTTGAACCAGGAGAGTGAGGTGTGTGTGCTGCACTAGTGACCTTCTGCCTCTGCCAGCCCCAGAGGAGGAGGGGACGTGGCTGTCTGTGCCTGTGTCTGGTGTGAGTCCTGGCTGTGGGAGCTGCTGGGGCAGCGCCTTGTCTGTGGCCGTCTGTGTGACCAGCTGTGACCGTGTCCTCTCTGCGTGTGCACCTGTCTCTGGGACACACACTTAGCTTCGCTACTGGTTGAACCTGCTCATGGCAAAATGGCAGATGCATCCCTCAGCCCGAGCAAAGACCCCGGGTCCCTGGGAGCACCTCGCTGGGCTCCAGCGGCCGAGCAGGAGGGTCCTGGGCTGGGGCGGCCAGCGGCTGTTCCTACCATTTCTTAACAGTCTGTAAGGATGAGACTATTTACCTGTATTCTAATAATCTGCATAGGAATAAGAAAATATAACAAATTCTTTTGAAAAAAATAATAATGAAAAAAGCTTAACAAAAATATATTATGAAGACAATCTATCATTAAATGCAGGAAGCCCTAGCCATGAATTCATTTGCTTGCCAGATTAAAGAATAGTTTAAGCACAACAGATAGGGTAGGGTATTTTACCACACTACAGCTTCAGCTTTTAAGAGAACACTTCAATAATTCATACTACTTATATATAAGTTTTTATATATAAGTTTTTATATGTAACTATGTATACTTACAAAGCATGCATATTTATATAAGACTTTTCAAAAAGCACACCAAGGAGAAATATTCTGTAATAAACACACTGGTCATTTTTTTCCCTTTTTAAAAAAAAAAAGAAAATACTATACCTTCTTAAGTGGGTTTTGCTGGTTTTGTATTATACAAGGACTACATTCTGAATATTAAACTCAGTGACACTATATTTTGAATGAAAACACAAATAAGATGCAGATGTTTTTTCAAGACAGTTATGTACATCAAATAAATTGATAATGAATGCTGTCAAATGTTTTATGTATGTGAAGACAAAGTGGTTTGTAGTAATTTCCAGAACTTGCACAATGCCACGAAACAATTTTGATGGATTGTATTTTTTTTTAATGAATTCCACTAAACTGAAGATGAAGTTCATAGATTTTCAAGTTATAGACATCTCAGACACATACTTTTAAAAGCAAGAAGAATTACCCAAGAGGAAAACATGATCTTTCCCTTTTTCTGCTTTTATTTACAGTAATTACAATAGATTGTCCAATATTTCTTTCAGAATTTAAAAAGTATGCCTATATGAGAATGAAAAATATAAAAATAAAATAATAAGGTTTGTGAAGTGTGCTGTGAGAAAAGTCTTGCTAGAAACTAAAAAAAAAAAAAAAAGGCAGAAAAACAAGGACATCTTAAACATTCACCAGAGCAACAGTGACTTCATGTAGCCATGTCATCTGACATCTCTGTGAAATAATTATATATAAGTAATAAACCACATTTAATAAACCATATTTGTAAAGAAAAAAAGTATTACAAATGATTGAAAACTATTAGAGAAAAGGCAAAATATGCCTTAAACATGGGAGTTTAAGGAACGAGGACAGGAGACCTCACAATTTCACATTTCAAAAGATTCAATTTTTAATATATCTGTGATGATATCAAAGATCTTTCTAAAAATATCTAAATAATAATGAAAGGGCTTTTAATATTGCTTGATGTAGACTAATGATGTACCTCACCTGTTTACAAACAGAGCATTTTTTGTGATAGGTTCTATATCTAATCAGAAGATTAATGAAAAACATATTTAATATCAGTGTTTCAGTATATCAACTTTTTCCTCTTTCTTAATGACTTGTCACATTTTTATGGGAGAGTTTCTTGCTCATGTAATTTTTCATTTCTTTTTCATTTGTATTTACTTAAAGACTGTGATCCAGTAAATAATGAACTAATCTAGCACTTTGATGAACTAATCTAGGACTATTCCAAAAGTAATAGATACCAGTGGTTTTGTATCATGGTTACCCTGACACTTTTGTTTTCTTTAGTTTTCTTTTTCTGCAGATTCTCCTTGTCCCTTATTATTCCACCTGCTAGGTAGTGAGACAGGTTAGAACACTTCAGGAGAGATCAGTCAGTATTCTGCCATCAGTATAACACTGCTCAATTATTTATACCAATGTCCTCTTGCTGTGCCAGTATATTTTCCTCATCAGAGTTTTCCATGGCACTAACATAGTCTGTATACATCATGTTCTATCACATGGGTTTTGTTCCGCATTTGGGATTCCAAGACGGCCGCAAGAAGTCAGTGTTACCACATTTACTTACTTATTTCAGCCTAGCAGCCTCCTTTATATGTGCACTTAGACAGGTTTTGTATACTACTAGATGGTTAAATCCTGATGATCCAAACTACAGAAGTCAGTGTGACGACATGAATAAGGTGAATGGAACATTGGCAAAAGCTTATACCTCTAAATTATTAATACATCTCATTCTATTAATGTAAACATATAGAGAAAATCTGTTTCTCATATGTGCCTTTCAAATTAAAAGAATAAATAAACAAAGGTGTATGGAAACAGAGATTTAAATGAGATTTTGTATATTAAGGAAATTAAAATTATGAAATTATCTAAGTTTGTTCCTTTTAATTCTATCCAGTTAGCACTATGCTGCATTAACTTTTCATGTCAGACATCATTCCAGTCACTGGCTGCTGGAGTTTAATTATCACCTCTTTTTTATGGAAAGGAAGATAACTGCAGAATAGATTTCAAAACCGAATTTGATTTAGCATGCTAGGCTACTTCTGATGTGATGGGCCACATAACCTTCAAATACTTTCATAATACTAACACTTACCCACTGTTTTGTATGCTAGCTAATAAACAGCTAATTTGCTAAGCTCATCTAGTTCTTTTATGTAACTGTTTCATACTTGGTAGCAAACACCAGGAGGCATTAAAAATACAACATTGTGAATTGCAATCATCCATGTCAGCATTTCGGTGGAGAAAGTTGTGGAAAAAAAATAAACTATTAATTATTGAGGAGACATAATACAGTATAAGCATTATGTCATTGCCCAAATACTGAGGCATGCTTTATGAACTCACAGTGACTCTTCAAAACATGCAACCCGCACTCAGGTGTCCTGAACTGACGTGTGGAAACAAACCTCACTGGGCCTAAGAGCTAGTCAAGGACACAGCAGCATCACAAGAGGGATGAGCTGAGCGGGTGCAAGTCAAGGTCGCATGGCTGCGGATCCTGCGTTATCGGCAACACACCTTACATCAGCTGAAATAAACTCTTTGACGCCGATGCTGCTCTGCCATACCAGGCCCCCTCTCAAAGCAGTTTTTATCTACTGTAAATGTATATTAGGCCTGGTACTTCTATTTTGAGCCAGAGTTCATACTGACAGAGGGCTGAACCTCTATCACGCTGCGTTCTCTCCTGCTGCTACAGAAATAAGCTGCTTCTGCCTGACCTGACTCTGCAAAACAGTCTGCATGTTGATGCTGCGATGGTGCTACGCTCTGTGCTGTCTTCCTAAATACTTCTGTATTTGATTTCCTTTGTGAACCGCGAACACATCTATATAGTAAGCTAGAACAAACACAGCTGCACCTAAATTGGGCTTATTCTCACTATCTGAATACTTAAAGTGTTCATCGCCATTTGTCCTAAGTAAGAAGAAATTTGTATTTCAGGTATTTTATGATCCAAAGGCAATGCTCACTATGGAAATTCGTGCCTAACATTTAGCTACACAAACATTTATAAATGTTTAAAGGATAAAAATAATCTGCAGCTATAATAAGAAAATATATGTATTGGTTCTTTACTCCATGTTTTTCTATTCTCTCGACCTTTCTTTTTCACACAAGCACAGATGTCATACATCTTTCTCATTGGTGTAACTTTATGAGGAAAACATGCAGTGTCCTTTTGCAGATGATATTGCCACAGTTGTTTAGTAAAACAACTGCAATAACTACACCTAGAAACAGACTTGCAAAATACCAAAGATCTAATTTTATATTATACTTTTTAAAGTACATCTTATTTTATATTAGAACTAATGTTTCTGAAGGTATATTCTTCAGTCTAAATATTGACATGAAAATGTAAGATACTGTGGAATTGTAGTGAACTACAAGTAAAAATAATAATAAAAGTCTTTCCAAGTATATAGGCTTATAACACAACTAGCTTTTAGTTGGAATATAGAAATATTCTATTTCATTCAAGAAATCAGTGGATTATACTTCTTTACCAGAAATAAAAGCACATAATCATAATTCTTATTCACAATAAAACCCAGTAAAAAACTTTTATAAAATTTCCACTGCTTCCTACTTTTCTTTACAGTAAGGTGGGAATAATTCTCCTTTCCTTTAGCTGTTGACAAAGTAGTGATCTAGTTTAAGTTAGTTATCTAGGCTTTTTCTCTAGATGATTGATAAATTTCTGCATTGGAAAAACATGAATCATCCATAATATTTCAGATAACTACTTAAGGATGGAATACACTGCATATTAAACTGCCTTTTTTTCATTGATTAGAAAAGATGTGTACATATTTGACTGACTCATAAATGAAACATAATTTCTAGAAAGCTAAAACTAAGGTAAATGAATGTCACTAGATTTTCTGTTAAAATTGTTTCTGAAAATTATAATAATTTTAAACAAAGAATCTACTCAAAACTCAATTTGTTTTTCTCAAACGGTATTATATTTTCCTTAAATATCAGTAGATTTTCAAGTCTAAAGTCGTGGCAGCATTTCTTGACTTAGAGACCACCACCCTAGTCTTGGAATAGAAAGCTATTTCACTATTTTCTAATAAAGAAAATGCAATATATAACTTTTATAAAGTAACAAATATCCTCTAATACCTTTGTTGTTATCCATTCCTCCAACAGCATAAAGTGTCCCAACTGTAGATTTTCTAGGTTTAGTTCTTGGACTTTGCATGAGAGTTCTTCTCTCTGGTAAAAGATGGTATTTCATGGCTTCCAGAATAAGCTTCTGGCATTCTAGGTCATCCTTAAAAAGCGCATGGTTTTCTAGGTCAGCCAAGATCTGTGAATGACATGATCATGAATCAAAAAAGCTAGAAAATCCTAGAAAAGCAATACCATGCAATGAGAGAAGATCACAAAATGGGTAAGTATATTACTTCATTGTAGAACATATGGGTTTGCGGGGCTTNGGGGGGTTTTTTTTTTTTTTTTTTTTTTTTTTTGAGGGACGGGAAAGTAAATATTTAGTTGATTTTTAAAAGACTAGGCAAGTTTTACATCATAGTTTCACCATCCTGTAAGGCTACAATCTTATTACTCTCTTACTGAAGACATTGAAGAAAATTAAGTATTGTTTTGCAGGCTACAGCAGGACTTATCTCTTATGGTTTCCAACATAACGCTGAAAGAATCCAGAAGGCATCTCTTTGCAAGCATCTTGAACGTGCAGTCATATAACAACATTCTACAGTATTTTAATTAATACTTTACAGGATCATCCCTTACTTCTAAAATGAAACCAAACCAAAAAAATTAACAACACCCTCCCCCCCGCAAAAAACCCTCAGAAAACAAAACAAAAACCCAGAAAAGAACTTACTTCTGCAAGTTTTGAATCTATTGTTTTGCTGTATTATTGGCAAAATGAAGGATTAATTATCCAGATAATGTAAATATCTTTGCAATTGGCATAAAAAATATGATCAGTAGTTACCAAAACAGATGCTCAGTCCATAAAGCTGAAAGAATATTCTATTACATTTCCAAGAAGGCTACAAGTTGTCAATGTTAAGTGTTTGATTCATTTGCCTGTATATACATATCTACTGGCTTTTGAGGTGCTGTAAATCACCCTGTAAATTTTCAGGATCCATTGGACTAAGTAACCTTGTCTCACCTCATAACTGACCGAGCTTTGAGTAGGAGGTTGGACTAGAAACCACCTGAGGTCTGCTCCCACCTCAACGATGCTGTGATTCTGTGATCTTTCTGATGTCAGGCCAGAAGAGTGCAACTATTATGCAGATTTTGTGCTATATCTGCCAGACCCATGCAGATGTCTCAGACACCCTAAAGCATCTTGAAGTCGATCAAACTCTTGGTGTTTATGCTTAGGCAATTGAGTATTACCTCTGGATGCTAATCCCTATATTCCGTTGGCTATCCAGGTTTTAATTGCATATGGCAGCACATCAGTATAGTCTGGTAGATTTCTAGATCTCACACAACATCTGTCTGGGAGACTCAACCATTTCCAGAGAAATGGCTGAAGGCCAGGAAGCAGGAGAATTTAATTGCCAGAGTCTACGAGGAGGTATCTCCTTCACAGACACATGTATGCAAATATATGCAAACTGCTTTGCAGTTCCCTAAACACAGGCCGCTAGATTCCTCTTAAGGAGTCTCAGCTATTTCATCTGGAATTCAACTGAAGAATGCATAAATGTCCTTTGTCAATCTGTCAGCCTTTTGCAGATAACGTGTTCTGCGACGTCTAAAATATTAATAGCTTGTACATGTAGATAGCAGACTCCTGCTTCTGATTTTAGGTGTCAGTCATGAAATGAATCTATTTAGGTCCAAAGAACGGCATTACACACTGCAATATTTCAGCTGGTGATCCAGAACTCTTATTTCACATGTCTGATGACCTAAGGGACAACAGACCTGCTTATTACAAAAAGTGATTAATGAGGTTCATCTAACCTAAATAAAATATGTCTCCAGGTGCGCCTATAAGTCAATGTTTAGGGAGTAAACCATTTTCAAATATATAGTAATTCCCCTTAACACTTCCAACTTTCAGCTCAGGGATGTTACGAGATGAATGCCTTTTTTATGCATTTTGTAATTCTCAGGGACCTTATCTTCCATGAACTAGTTGAACCTTCCTTTGAACTCATGTAAATTTGTTGCATCCACAATATGTTTTCATCACAATTTTGGCCTATTGCGTTTTGCATATGAAGGTTTGCCTCCCTCTGTTTCCAACCTGGCTCCTGTTTCTTCATTCGCTTTTACTCAATTTGTTTCATTCGTTTCTTTCAGTGCCCCCTAATTCTGCTATTGAAAGAGAAAATCAATAACTGAGCCCTGCGATACCAAGTTCCTTATAACATTCTAGACTTCAGTCATATTCTTCATTAGTTAACTGTTTTCTAGACTGAGGAACCTTAGCTTAGTTAATCGTTGCTTATATGAAAGAAGATTCATATCTTTTATCACCCTTGTCAGCTTTTTCTGAAACTTTCAGTTTTGTTAGATGCTTTTTGTGAAGGGAGCAGAACTGCACACATTATTAAAGATACTGACAAACCATGAATTTTTGTGGTGGCATAATAATGTGCTCTGCTTTGTTATCTTTTTCTTTTCTAATAACTTGCAAGTTTTGATTTTGTCTTTTTGACTGCTACAGATCTTGAAGCTGACTGTTCCAGAAATTTGTATTTCATAGACCCAAAATTTCACTCCTGAATGGAAGTGGTCAACCCAGAACCCATGATTTCAAATCTAAAGTTAAGGGTTGTTTTTTATTTTTTATTTGCTTATTCATTTATTGTTTGTCCTTCAGGAACATTATACTAAATATATCTACATTAAAATTATAGAAATGCAGTTACTAGGAATTCTGATTGGGATAAATGCTACTCACATCTTGTGTATTGAAATTAATATATGCACAAAAGCTATGTGGCAATGCAGAAAGATTACCATAAGATTAATAATCAGTGACTTTTTAGAGTGAAGAAGGACTTAATTTATTAGTCTCTAACCTGGTTACTTGTACACCGTGGGGAAGTTGGTAAAACTTGTATCTGGAAAGTTTGATCCTATTATTAAACTGCAGAGCAAACTCTCTAAGTTGAGGAGACTATGCATTGCAGTGGAAGACTGGTTATTTCATTATTTTCTGTTGTAACACAAATTCTACGTATTGCAGATGAAGAAATTAAAGGATTTTTTAACGTTTATTTAATTGAAGCTAGCTGCCTGAATTAGTAAGACTAGGAGGTGTCCTCCACAGGCTAACTATGAGTGAGAAAACTTGTGGCTGGTTTGTTCTTTCAGGATCTCTGAATACATTGCTGTCAATTTCCCAAATCTGGATTAATGTAACAAGTGAAGGGATGAGGTCTGAAGTTTTTCCTCCTAATCAATAATGAATGGCTCATGTGCTTTATTTCATTTAGGCAGATTAAGTTTTTTTAAATTGTCATATCATCTTTCTACGTCTCGTGGGACTCTTCTCATCTTACATGGAAAATGAGGCATAGAAGTCCCTCAATATATTTGTTTTCCAAAACTACATTTGCTATTATTTTCTAATAAAACAACAGTATCTATCATATTCATTTTTATAAATATATGATTATTGTATTAACAAACTACTAAAACATCTTTGAAACAGCAGCAGCAGAATAATAAACAATGCACTGGAAAAACAAGAAAAAAATTGAGATTGGCTAATATGAATTGAGACTCAGAGAAATGTTACACAAAAGATTTGAAATTAAACCCACTGCTCTTTTAAATTTGTCACAAACTTGCATTCTGGCATCTTCCCAGCATATATGTATCTTTTAAACTAATTAGTTTCTACTGATCTATATACTCCAAGGCTATACTCCTTTGACCACAGAAATTCAGTAAGAGGGAACTAATATCACATACATAATTATCTTATATTGAAGCTTTACTTCTCAGAAACACACTTGCCTCAGTCTAGACTTCAGATAATTTTAACAAGAAAAAGTCTCTTTTGGAAAAACAAGTTCACTCAATAGGCATTAACACTATGGTCAGCTTAAAGCAATGAATACTTACATCTGTAATATGAGTGCTTTGTGGCTGAACACTCAAGATGCTGAGTTGTCAAGAGTCTTATTAAAATAGTATAAGGCACAGGCAGAACACAAATAGACACAGGCAAAAACTAGCAAAGACATTTATGTTCCTTGATGGTAGCATTTTTAAAAAAGGGTCACTGTACATGGTTAATAATTTGATATAAATATTTGAAAATTCATTGCACATGAAATAAAGTTACATGT
The DNA here is from genome assembly GCA_013400195.1 of Aramus guarauna. NCBI lineage: Eukaryota > Metazoa > Chordata > Aves > Gruiformes > Aramidae > Aramus > Aramus guarauna. The sequence goes on from VXBL01010053.1 coordinate 160,866, forward strand.
GAAAACATTCTTAAACTTTGGTATTAACTTCTTTTCTCACAGGAAAATATCCAGCTGCCGAAGTCATCTATTTTCAATCAAAATGGCAGCCTCTCAAAATTTTATCAGGAAGTACATTAAAATGTATACCACTCTGACATATTTATTGAACTGTATTATGATCTAATCTATACTACCTTCATGTCTAGCATCATGAATTTAAATATCAAGATTCTATTCTCTACCCTCATAGCTGGTAAGGGTTTTCACGTTGACTGTAATGTTATTATGGAAAATACAGTATTTCTATCTGGTTTTACATTTAATATTATTGAGCTAGGGTCAGTACGAAATAGCAGAATAATCCCTGGGATTTTTACTGTATGTCTTAATTTAAATTGAGCAACAAGAAAACTGAGTCTATGGTTAGAGTCCAATTTATTTTCAAATTCATTTACCTTCCCTAGTGCATAGAGGAAAATACAATTCTTAGGAAGGTATTTAAGCTGCTATTTTTAATAACTTTTCAAAGAGTGTATCCTTATAATCTTGGCACCCACAATATCAATGGAAGGGCTGAGAAACTTCAGATTACCAGGAAACTGAAAGCAAGCATTTTTGGATGTTAGATTCAACAAGGATTTGAGCACATGTGTGTGTGCATGTTCTGGTGTTAATTATGCGATTAATGTTACGAAATAAGAATAGTAAAATGTGCTAACAAACAGCAGTAGTGAGTATATTTCAAAACACTAGGTTAATTTATACTTCGTAATATTAAGATTTTTAATATATTCTTCTTGTGATTTTTCCCCTTTGAAGTTCACAGCACACTACTCAGTACATTAAAAATCAAAGATCTGAAGACAAATCATGTTCAGAGTTTAGGCAGGATGATGTCTTCTCTTGCAAAATGATTTAATGCACATTTAGGACTAGTCAACCAAACCATGTACTATGTCAACAGTTAATTTAACAGAATAGAGGCACAACAAAGCTGAGAAATCAAATTAGCAGTTTTTCCTGCACAAATTTGAGGTAATATATTAAGTTACCTATACTTTCTAATGCTTAATGGAATTAATGGAATTGATGACAAGGCTTTTTATGGTAAGCTTCTGTGTTGGGTTTGCATGGCAACGTTTTGGTAGTGGGGGGCTACAGGGGTGGCTTCTGTGAGAAGCTGCTAGAAGCTTCCCCTGTGTCTGATGATAGAGCCAATGCCAGCCGGCTGCAAGATGGACCCACCGCTGGCCAAGGCCAAGTCAATCAGTGCCTCTGGGATAATATATTTAAGAAGGGATTAAAAACAGTTAGAGAGAGCTTTTGCAGCCAGAGAGAGGAGTGAGAAGATGTAAGAAACTCCGCAGACACCAAGGTCACTGCAGAAGGAGGGGGAGGAGGTGCTCCAGGNTTCAGGAATGACTGTCTCCTGTGAGAGGGACTCCATGGTGGAGCAGGGGAATGATGAGAGGAGTCCTCCCCCTGAGGATGAAGAAGCAGCAGAAACAACGTGTGATCAACCGACTGTAACCCCCATTCCCTGCCCCCTTGTGCCACTGCGGGGAGGAGGTTTGAAGCAGGGAGTGAAGTTGAGCCCGGGAAGATGGGAGGGGTGGGGGGAGGTGTTTTAAGATTTGGTTTTATTTCTCATTCCTCTACTCTGTTTTGTTTGGGAATAAATTAGATTAATTTCCTCTCTCTAAATTCAGTCTGTTTTGCTCGTGATGATAATAAGTGAGGGATCTCTTCCTGTCCTTATCCTGACCCACAGAGCTTCTTGTTACACTTTTTCTCCCCTGTCTAGTGAACGAGGGCAGTGATAGAGCAGCTCTGGTGGGCACCTGGCCCCCAGACAGGGTCAACCACCACAGCTTCCTATATCAGTAAGGATCAAAGTCCAACAATCATATTTGTTGACTTCCTATCAAACAGTTACTTCTTTCTTCTGATGTTCCAATCTGTGCCTAGGCTCTTAAGGAAAATATTTATATCTTGGTTTTGGCTAAGATTGAGTTAATTTTCCTTCTAGCAGCTGGTATAGTGCTGTGTTTTTGATTTAGGATGAGAATAATGTTGATAACACACTGATGGTTTTAGTTGTTGCTCAGTAGTTGTAGTGTCTACACTCAGTCAAGGACTTTTCAGCTCCTCACACCCTGCCAGGTGCACAAGGAGCTGGGAGAGCACAGCCAGGACAGCTGGCCCAGACTGGCCAAAGGGATATTCCCTGTCATAGAACATCAAGCTCTGCATATATATATATAACTGGGGAAGCTAGCTGGGAGGCGGGATTGCTGCTCGGAAACAGACTGGGCATTAGGTTGTTGTTTTTCTGCATGTGGTGAGCAATTGCATTTGTGCATTACTTGGTTTTTATTATTGTTAATGTTATTATTCTCTTCCTTTGTTATCCTGTCAAACTGTCTTTATCTCCACCCAAGAGGGTTTTTTTCCATTCTCCTCCCCATCTCCTTGTGGGGAGGGGAGGGGTGAGCGAGCAGCTGCGAGGCCCTTAGTTACTGGCTGGGGTTAAACCACAATACTATGAGATCTTCTACTTCAGTTCTAGGTGTTTCAAATAAAGAACTGATAATCAGTGAATATTGTGCTTTCCAAAATTTATGAGATTTCATGTACCAACCACAAATAAAGGCTGAATGTCTTTATCTTTCTTATTAGAAATTCATCCTAGAATTAAAAAAAAACAACCCAAACCACAAAACTTTTCTAAATAATTTTTTTTAAAAAGACAGAAACCTGTGTTTATTTCCCTCAGACAAATACATTTTTACACAATAGCCAAATATTTTTTTTTGTCAACAACAAAATATTAACTACCTAAAGACATAACAGTAAAAGAAAAAAATCTTAATGGTAAAACATATGCCTTTTCCCAACTGTTAAGATAGGAGGAAAATAAATTTGTGAAATATATTCATTCCTCCCTTTTACCCATTTATTTTAGCACATGGTCTGACTTGTGATAAACACTGTATTTCTGAATGTCCTAATGGCTAAATTGTGTGAAGGAAAAAAAAATGTTGAAATTAAAGCTACTGTTTAGAAACCAAAAGATAACTGTTTCATGCTCTCTAAGTTCCAATAAATTGCTTCAATGTTTTTCTAGTCCATAGTTAACTTTCCTTATTACATCAAAATAATCAATATATTTTTATTAAATCAGGATGCACTTGATCAGGAAATTCAGGTAATAAGGATGTTTCCCTAGAAACCATAATATGTTCATCGTGCTATTTCATGGCTATGACATACTTCATTAAGAGAGAATTGGATCTAATATTAAATAAAGATTTCTGGGTTTTGTAACATGAGGAAACTCAGAGCTGTCACTTCTCAGGAGACCCATGTCAGTGCTACTTCAGCATAGTTACTTCTAGCATTGATAGAACTTTTCAGACTTGCAATATCCTGAGAATTTTTAGTAACTTCCTGTCATCACGCTTCTCATTTTTCCCAGTTAAAACCGCTCCACGAAGTCCTTTCTCAGCTGTACTTCTAAATTGCTTTCGGCACAATGCTGCAGAGAGCAGGCATCCTTCAACTTGGTGAAGCACGCTCATTTTGAGATCTGGAGCGAAAAGTAAGTTAAATCTCCCATACTTTACATCGTCTGAGAGATGGGACAGGTCCCATTCTCCCCTGTTGAGTGTGAGGCATCTAGGATGAAATTCAGCCATTACTAGGGACAAAGAGGATGCTACCTGCCTGGGAAGGAAATAATGACCCTCCTCTCTCCTGCACCCCACTCTTGGTAGCGACTACAAAACAATGGAAGAGCCAGAGAACTGCCTCATCAAAACCTTCATAGTATCCTCATCCTCCTGAAGAGGCCCAGAACATGGTCTGGTTATTTAGATAGAGTTTACTACCTTGTGAAAAGTGTGAGATGCGAGACTATTTGATCAGTCAGGATGAACTAAACCTCAAATTTCACCACCTTGGTTTCTGTCTCAAATACAGTAATTACCCAAAAGGGGAGATGAGGAAACATCACAGGATTCCTACCATTAAAAGGAAAGACTAGCATATTTCCTCCAGGACAGGTCCCAGGGCTATAAAAACTGAACAAAGTGAGAAAGTGTTCCCTGCATGCCAAAATAAGATGCTAAGCACATGAAAAAGTTTTTATCTTCTTTTTTTCCAAGTGATAGTTGCCTCCAAAAGGGGCACAGCATCATGCAAAATTATGCTTTATGTGGTCTCTATCTGCTCATGTCTATTTATTTTGATTTAGAATCTTGAATAGTCCTCAACAACATGTAATTATTCTATACCCTGAACAGTATTAAATTTCATACCCCCCCACATGTTAATTTTATGGTAGGCAGAAAAAAACTTCCATTTCCCTAAAAATTATCCCAGCGTGTAGATGTATTCTCCCTGTAAAAAACCCTAAAGAGTCCTGTGCCCTCAGAAACTTACATGCTAATATTATGCAGAACACAGGATTAGTCTTATCTTAATAGTATTAACAATCATAACAGAAGAACAAAAAGCTTAAAATCCTTTCAATGAACTGCGAGTAAATGAAATGTGGATTTTCATGGCACATTTTGTTTAATAAAGCCCTTAAGTCTCTTTCTTGATCCAAAATGTATCTGAAGTCACTTGACAGCCTTGAGTCAGAGAAACACATTACCATATGAAACAAAAATCTGAAGAATGAATGACCTGAAGTTTGCCTATTGAATAGTTTTCAAGAGAGATATTTGATTAGCCATCATTGTCCTTTTATGTGTCTTCTTCCATGTACAGCTTTGTTATGGCTGATTATTGTTGATGATCATAGTAATGCAGCTACCAGGAAAGAATAGATGCCTATGAAATGTAAGGTCATGATTGTTCTTTGTACAGATTAAAATGAAAAGCAAATAAAGGGTTTGTATGAATTCTTGGAAAGTATAAAAGTACTGGTTTAAAACTTTTTTTTAAAGAGTTAGCAGTCCACTTCCAAAGCCTTACCATGCTTATGCTGCTCTACCTGTTAGGAAACTGTGCCATTGGACAAAACTCCAATTAGAAGAATCTTTTTAGCTGTCTAAAGCTTGTACAAAAATAAGTCAGTATTCCTACATCATTGTATTGGTATATGAATGGGAGTATTTCAGTTGCCTAATGTGGTAAAAAGAATAAATTGTTTGACACTTTGTATTTTCTGTCTGTACAACAACTGCAAGAAATGCCTGTAAATACTATCATAACTGTAGATTTCAACTTAATTCATTGTTATTCTGGTTAAAACTGTATATACCCATTTTAAGAAATATCAGTTAGCCTATTTATGCTCCACTGCAAACATGAAGGAAAAAATAAGTCCCTCAAAGTGCTACTCTTTTTTTACAAAACTAATAATCTCTGAGCTACTTCTGTTGGATACAAATGCTCTTGTTGTAAAGACTAATTGTTTAATAATGTTTAAACTTCACATCCTTATTTAAAAACTTTTGAATCTATGAGATAAACAAATTAGTGAATTAATTACCTTTTTGTGTGTGTGTTTCATCTTAAGAGGTTGTTGAAATGCTCCAGTTTAAAAAATGTATACACACTTCCTTGGGAGAACTGAACATAGGTTATGCAACTGGCAATTGATCAGCAATTGTCATTTACATTTTTCATAGGTAAATTGATCTTGGAGACAGTATGTTTTTCAGGACAATTCTGCAACGATTGTAAGTAGTTTTGTTATTTCTTTTTCCAAGAACAGCTTGATGTCAAATTTAATTATTTCCACTTAAAACTAGAGTTTATAGGTAGAAACACTACTATACTGATCCAATATTATTAACAGCATATCAAATGGATCTACTTCTCTATGAATACATTTGGTCATGCATCAATTAATTCAGGATTCTGCCTGAACTAATATATCCATATCTTTTCTGGGATTAAAATGATGGTTGATACGAACAAGATCTTTGGTTTAGTCTACAGGTATTGAATAGACATCAGCCATTATTAAAAACTTAAATAAAATTGATGGCAGATAATTTAAATGCTAATCTCACTAAGAAGGTTTAAATCAGGAATAATAGGCTTTCACATAAATTGTGATTTTATATTATTATAAATCTTGTTAAAAACTAGCTAGAGAAGGATGAATGCTGCTTTTCATGATCTAGGTAATAAAGCACTTTAACTTTCTTTTCTAGAAGTGATGGAAGCTTTTTGTAGATTTTTTTTTTTAATTATAAGTCCAGTAAGGTTGAAAAATGAAACACAGTATCAAAGGTGTTGCCTTTTTTCCAGAAGGCATGATAGGCTTTGCTCAAATGAATTTGATTTTCCAATGCAGACTCCTAATTTTTAATCTAGGTTAACACATTCCAGATGATTCCCAAACCTCATTATATTAAATTTTATCCTAAATAATTTTATCTACTTAGTGTCACAAAGTATATTAGGAAAATCATACTGAAAATTCTGAAAATGAATATAATATGAAGAGGGAAAACTCAGACTTAGCACTTATCACTAGGAAGTATGATGTTACAAGTAATTTTGAGTTAACCAATTACCAGTAAGTTTTCACAAACAGGCATTTTTTAAGAGGCCATGTATGTTTTTCACATTTATGCTGATTATCTACCAGGCATTACAAGGAGATTAAATTTAATTATTTAACTCCCTGACATATAACCAAAAATGGAAGTGTACATGCAAACACTCTTTGTGGGGCTCAAAAAGATGCATGAGTAGGCTTTTGGTGACAAGAGACATGACATCAAAAATTATCAAACTCTGCCTGCCTAGTTTCCCTTGTATGTCAAAATAAAATGTTATTTTACCTTTTTTTATTATCTCTTTTATAGACAAAGACACACAGCACCGAGAACACATACATAATACTCTATATATTACAAAAAAGAAAGAGAACCAAGAGTGAATTTTTTCTTCTCCAAGATAGAAAGAGCTTTCCATGAATAAACATAACTTTCAAATTAACAGGTTTTGAGTTTTGGACTGATATCTTCAGAATTTAAAACTTTTTACAAACCACAGGATTTGTTTTTCTGTAGAAAATATAACCCAGGTCTTTATATTTTTTCTTCTTTCTCCTATTTCAGTTGAAAATTTACAGCCCATTTTCTGACCAGCTTCTCCAATCTTAAACATCCTTCCTGCATAGCTTTTGTTTTAAAGTGCTTCCATGCTTGAAAAAGTGGATAAAAGCATCTCAGCATCAAGAATTCTCCATTACTATAGGTTAGTTCTAAAATAATTTTCTTCCTTTGTCCAAGGTAAAAATGAAAGATAATTATGAAATTAATTACAGAAAGGTACTGGGGAATAGAATTAAAGTACAGCTTGCTTCTTTCCATTTAACTTTAATTTTTGCCTCTGCAATATTAAGTGAATTTTCTGCTTAGCATCTATACTTGAAAAGAACAGATTTAAGTAAGAGAGAATTATGCCTTGCTTGACAATGCAAGATATTAATTGAAATGACTGCATTAGAGTGCTTTTCACTAATAATGTTATTAACTATTCTCAAGTCAAATGGTCAAGATATTTCAGTCATTGGTAATATTTTCTAATAACGAAAAAATAGACAACAAATTTTATTTTTATACATACCTAATTAATTACTCATGAAAAAAATACTAAGACAACAGGAATGAGAACAGAAGCATGTTTGCACTGTTTACGTAACTGGAAGTATTTTGGGCTATTGATTAAACACACATTATTAACATGTTTAAGAATTATATTCAGAGAATAACAATGTAGTAAAAAAACTTTAAAATTTAGATTAACATTTAGAATACTGCTTAGAAAAAGACACCAGAAATTATATACTAATTTGAAAAGTGGGCCAGTTTTGTACATAAACAATTCACTTAATTTTGCATAGCAGATGGTACAACTTCAGGAATCATATAATTATAAATTCACTATAAATATATTTCACCACTTCTTTTAACTCTTACTTTTAAATTACTGTATTTTGAAAGGAAAATAAAAATGTATTGCAGTCATAAAATTATTTTCCACCAATTTTTGTGCTTTGAGGATGTGCTAAGTTATTACCAACAGTCTCATTCTTTATCCAGATCCTGAATCGCAAATAGTTTTTAACTAAAGTAGATTAAAACACTTAAACATTCCCTCACTCTCTCCTTTAAATCTTTTAAAAAATACAAAAGTTGTTACCTCTTCTGTACTCCTAAATGTAGAGATCACAAGGACACAAACTGATAATGTATGGAGCTGAAGTTTAAACTCCATTTCTAGATCCCATTTTATCCAACTGAATCTTAGAAATATTACCTAAAGACCTTTTGTTTTGCTAGAAATTGAGTGAATTGAGCTAAATCCAACATAATCATCTGCTTTACTCACTTGACTTTTTTGTAATTAGGGGCCTTAAATTGAAATTTAAACAAAAGCTTGTACCTAATTTATCTTTTTGTGTTTTTACTTGGTTTTAGAACAACTGTTTCAATATATTGCCTTAGAAATAAAATAATGAAATATATTTGCAATTAATAATGTCTGTAATTTAGCATGTCTTATTTTGTTTTGTTTTCTACCATTTTCTTTCAGCTCATTGAACATTCTGGATTTGTTTGGAATTTTTTCTTTCTTATTCATGTTTAATTGATGATTTCAGTAAACCTGTTTTAGCTCAGAGATGATTTCCAGGCATTTTTCTATAGTAACACAAATATTCAGTACATGAAATTCAGTATTTGTGTTGCGCATGGACTAAATTATTTATAATGTTTGAGCGAGTCAGTCAAGCCAGCTGCTCAACTAACTCACGAAGAAAGACACTATACTGAACCCCTCAGATTTCTGTATTCTCAGAGAAAGGTTATTTTCTCCTCAGCAATGTGATGCAGAACTTCAGGATCTTTAAGAAACTCTAGACCAGTTCTTTCTTGAAAGATACAGCTCATCATTTCTATTGCAAATAATCTGCATTAAGATTTACTGCTTAGACACAACAGACTTTCATTAGTCTGTCTGTAAGTCTGTGATCTGTGTATGCATGCAGGTGATAATATATTGCAAAGCGATCAATCACATCGCAATAATAGTGAACAGTCTTGGACTGGAAGTTTGGGAAGAAATCTAATTGTGTTTTCTGTCTAATAACCAAACTCTGACATCTACTAATCTGGTAATCACAGTCTCTGGCAGAGGAAATGAGTTCAGTGTTTAATTGATTTGCAATTCCAACTTTTTCCCCACACATTAAGAACAATTTCATATTCAGAAGAAATTTTAAACTGGCTTTCTACCCTTCAGTTATAATCCTGAGTCCTCCCTATTCCTCCCCCACATCAGGATACAAAAACCAAACAGAACCAAAAAGAATATACCACAGTTGAAGTTTGTTTTCCTTAACATATCATTAGGTTACCAAAATGAATATATTAGGTAAATAAAAAATATCACACAAACATGCATTCTCTGAGGCTTTACATTTGATATAAAAATGAAGAAACTGATTTTTTCCCCACTCTCTTGAATAAACTAAGTAATGGGATTGCAATATTCATTGGTAGCATCTGTGGTAAGTAATTAAACTGTGGTGTTGAAATCACTTTCACAACATTAAGGCTTCCCCAAAGCTTATGATTTAATGAACCCATTTATTAAAATCTTCAATATTATTTTCTGTAAGTGATCCCTTGTTATCTTTTATCATACTCTTCAAACTTTAACTCAATTTGTAAATATGCCCACACTTTTTTGGCACACACACTGACTTTTGTTGGACTACTAGTACTACTGGGTCTATCTTTTAAACTGGTACTAATTTGACCAACTTACCACTGTGATGTGCTACTGATTCACATGTTATTCAGTTTAGAAAAAGAGTAATTTTTTTACTCCTCTCCTCCTCTAGCTTTTACCTCTAGCGATGTCTTTTCACAATGATTTTATCAATCTATGTATGACGTGGTTTAGCCCCAGCACCAGCCGAGCCCCACGCGGCCGCTCGCTCACCCCTCCCCGGCGGGGTGGGGAGGAGACCGGACAAACAAAGGCAAAAGCCCCGTGGGTTGCGGTAAGGACAGTTTACTGGGACAGCAAGGGAGAGGGAAACAAACAACAACAGGACTGATAACAGAGATACAGAACGGGTGATAACAGAAAGCAATTTACTGATCCCAGGACCAACCAGACGCTTAACCCCATCCCGGAGCCCCACCGAACCCGCCCCTCCCCGACCAGCCCCCTTTTCTGGTGAGCATGACGTCACATGGTATGGAATAGCCCCCAGCCAGCCTGGCTCACCTGGCCTGGCTCCTGGTGACATTAACTCTATCCTAGGCGGAACAAGTACAATGTATTTTACATAGTGGCCGAAATAAGGAGTGCAATGTACAAGATGCAAGCTTTCTACACACTTGATGCAGAGATCTACATTTAACCTCATCATGCTAGGCTCTCTCCACAGTAAATGAAAGAAAAAAAAAATCTTTATTTCAAGATAAATCCCTTCCTAAAGTAAATATCTATCTCATATTTTAGATATTTACATTCTAGATATCTAAATTTCAGTGAGATGAATCTATCTTAGAGTACCTTGTATTTTTTTCTTTTCTAATTCTTGAGGAAAAAAGTAATAAAATTCTGAGACTCATGCATATTTTGCAATAGTGGTAGAAGTAAGAGAAGTTCTAGAGGTCAAATTGCATTCATAAGGAAGATGAACAAAAAAAAAAAAATCACATTAAAAAAATAGAAAATTAAAAAAGTTTCCCTAACACTAGAGGCAACAAAAAGGTTGGGCTATGATAAAATATTCTTATTGTCTAGTTTTCTTTGGTTTTTATTTGAAGCTTTTCTGAATCTGATTTTTTTTTCTTCTGAAAGTAATAAATCATATAGAAGATTACAAAAAAGCATGACAGATGCCAACAAATGGAACACAAATGTTATTCAGTCAATAACAGGTAATAGCCTACATTTGAAAATTACTGGATTTTTTATTTTCAACTGTAGTTACCTGTTAACGCAGTTAAGTGTAGTCTACCAAATTTTATGTAATTTTGGTAAAACTCATATAACGGAGTAAGTACAAAGAAATGGAATACAAATGAAACATCTTTTCCCTAAATAATGTCTTCCTGTTTCAAATACAATCTTCATGCCTTAGAAATAGGCATGAAATGTTGATGGCTCAACTAGAACTAGAGAAGAAAATGTTTCTGATTATGTGTTTTTTATTATGCAGAATTAACTTAAGGGAGAAGGAAAAATGCAGAAAACAGCACTGCACTGCAAAAATAGGAACTTAACATTAGAGAAGGGAAATCCAACCCATCTCTTAGACCTCTCATTACTCTTTTTCCAGGAAGACCATTCAAGGTACCCCATTGTGCCAGTCCAAGCATTTGCAATCCCTTTTTCCTTCCTTCTTTAGTTAAAAATGACAGATTTCAAATGATGTCAAGAGCAATAAAGGTTTCTGCTTTTAAAACCACCTGTTGTTAACAATTGCTGAGAGTAGTGATTGATCTTTGCCTTCACTACTTTCAATGAGTTATGTTTGCATGATCTCTGGAGGCACAATCTATGGAACACCGACAACTAGCAGTAAAACTTGCCATATAGAAGGATAGTTTAATCTTTGCCAGGGTCAGGTCTCACCATGTTACTATTCTGATAAGCTAGTTACTCTAAAACTAGCTTAGATACCTCTACACTGAATTACAGAAATCATTACTGATCTGGGTAATGGGGAAGTGCATACCCTCAGCAAGTTTGCTGATGACACCAAACTGGGAGGAGTGGTTGACAGTGACTGCGACAGTTATGCTGCCATCCAGAGGAACCTCAACAAGCTAGAGAAAGGGGCTGACAGGAACCTCATGAAGTTCAACAAGGACAAGTGCAAAGTGCTGCATCTAGGGAGGAAGAACACTCAAACACCAGTATATATGCTGGGCGCCACCCAGCTGGAAAGCAGCTTGGCAGAAAAGGACCTGGGGTCCTGGTGGACACTAAGTTGAACAGGAGCCAGCAACGTGCCCTTGCCACAAAACAGGCTAACGATGTCCTGAGCTGCTGAATTGCCAGCAGGTTGAGGAAGGTGATACTTCCTCTCTACTGTGTTGGGCCACACCTGGAGTGCTTGTCCAGTTCTGGGTTCCCCAGTATAAGACAGAAGGGAAATAAGGGAAACTAGGGACTAGAGACTCCAGGGAAGAGACACTTAAATGGTTAAGGGATTGGAGCATCTTGCTCCTATGAGGAAAAGCTGAGAGAGCAGGGACTGTCCAGCATAGACAAGAGGGGGATCTTATCAATCTGGCTCTTCTCAGTAGTGCCCAGTGACAGGACCAGAGGCAACAGGCACAAAATGTATCAAGGAGATTCCATCTGCACATCAAGAAACACTTTTTTTACTGTGACGGTCACTGAGCACTGGCACAGGTTGCCCAGGGATGTTGTAGAGTCTTCATACTTGGAGATATTCAAAAGTTGTCCGGACATGGTCCTAGCCAAGTGGCTCTGGGTGGCCCTACTTAAGCACAGGGGGTCGACTATATGATCTCCAGAGGTCTGCTCCTACCTCAACCATTCTACGATTCTGTGATTATAAGCAGAAAATAAGTACACCTCGCATTACATAGGTATGAAAATGTTATACATTGTAACATGGTAAACTTAAGACAGCTGGGTTGGACTCAGACAGTCAAGGTTTCAAGATGATTAGGTGTGCAATTTAAGCTGTGCCTTCCAGAGACTGTACAGCATGCTGATCCCCAGGTAGCTACAACATAGTTCCTGAGCAGACAGGCTGAATCTACTCCATTGACAGATTTTAATGTCTTTCTGGTTTGGGGGTATTTGTGGCCCACTTTGAAAGGTGTTGCTATCATGTTCAGATCCCAACAGAACTGTGAAGTCTGTGGAAATCTTGTTTTTCTCCTATGATAAAAATTCCCTCTCCTATTTCTTTGTTGTCCTCATTAATCAAAATAGAGCCCACTGCTACACAATAAACTTCACAAAATCGTTTAAAAAAACAGTAGCACTGGATTTTTGCTATTACTGCCACTCACGAGCAAAATATATTACTGGAGAGTGAAACAGTATTCATGATATATACTGCAGTTTTGTCCTGATTTCAGTTGGGATAGAGTTAATTTTCTTCCTAGCAGCTGGTATAGTGCTGTGTTTTGGATTTAGGATGAGAATAATGTTGATAACACACTGATGTTTGTAGTCGTTGCCAAGCAGTCAAGGACTTTTCAGCTTCTCATACTGCCCTGCCAATGAGAAGGTGGAGGGCACTCAAGAAGCCGGGAGGGGACACAGCCAGGACAGCTGACCCAAAGTGGCCAAAGGGATATTTCATACCATATGGCATCATGCTCCACATATAACTGGGGGAGGTGTCTGGAAGGTGGGCAGCTCAGGAACTTGCTGAGTATTGCTTCTGGGTGGTGAGCAATTGCATGGTGCATCACTTGTTTTGTATATTCTTTTATAATTATTGTTATGATTATTATTGTTATTATTACTATTATCATTATAATAATCTTCCTTTTCTGTCCTATTAAACTGTCTTTATCTCAGCCCACGAGTTTTACCTTTTTCTTTTCAATTCTTTCCCCCATCCCACTGAGGGGGGCAATGAGCAAATGGCTGTGTGGTTTTTTTAGTTGCCTGTCAGGCTAAACCACGACAAGCTTGAATCTGATGGCAATTGTCATGATGTGTACTCACAGATGAAAACACAGCGAGGACAGGTCTAAGGGAAACAAATACCTGAAAAGATATTCAAAACAAGATTTCTAAAAGTGGTCAGCAACTTGCAGCTGTTTAGGAACATAAACTACACTGGTATACTTTCAAAAGTGCTTAGCACCTATCCACTTTCATTAAAATTGCTATGAACAGCTGGGTGTTAAGCATGTTGGCAAGTCTCAGCATATCAAGTAGATGTCTAAATGACAGTGGAGTTTTACTGAAAGTTATGCTAATTTCATTGCTGAGATTCATGCAAGCTATTACGATGCAGTTTATTTGTATGATTAAAAACAGAGTGTAAACCAGAGTTTGAACTGGAAAATGGTATGGGGTACACCACTGTCATTTGATCCACTCCCATTGCATTTACTTTAAGTAGGTTCATTGAACATACAGGATTTTCAGAAATGAGCTAAAATATCCTGGCATCCTAATCAGTTAAAACTTATTGAAAGAACTTAAAAATATGTTGCCAAATAGGATGACTAAATAGCCACACACACATTGAGCAGTTTCTGCAACAATCTGATATAATCAACAATCTGGCAGTCATCAAGACAGAAAAAGATAGAAAGGTGCCAAACAATGACTATAAATAATATGACCTTGTAAAAACATGTCTTCTCAAAACTCAAGATACCATTTTATGCAAATAAAACTGTATTACACATTTAAGTATGCACTGAAAATGATGTTGTGTTGAAGGTCAAGGAAAGACATTCTCTTATTTACATGACCAGTGCTTGTAATTGATCTGGACAGTTAATATAATCTAATATATCAATAAATAGGTGTTTTCACATGGACACACTCTATACATTCTAATAGGGACATTTATGAGAATAAATATTTCACATAGAAAGAACTGCATAGAATGAGCAACAGAAGTAGAATATTTTTATCAAAACATTGTTCTCAACCTTTGGCAACGCAGAATTAATATAAGGAGAGGAAAGGTTTGTATTTTCTATTCATCATTGTCATTCCCCAATGCTTTTATGATCACATGCAAAAGTGATTTACCTAGTGAAGATCTACTCTTCCACTAAATGTATTCTCCCAAATAGATTTAGTAGAAAACCATATGCTCAGTATATCATGAGACACTGAATAAAAAGTCAGGTAAGTTGCCTGTGTGTAGGATGAAGAAAAGTATTATAGTATTATGTTGCCACAACTTTTTATTTGAACAGCATCTCATGACAGCTTCAAATCATTTACTGATAGTTTACTGATATTTACTAAACTTTACTGACATAAAACCATATTTAGAAATGAATGTCACACATAACTGTGTTGAATGGTTATCATTTTCGCTGTTTACAAATTTTCACACTGTCACTTCTCTACACAAGAACTGCCAGCCATATTGACAGGACTTTTGAACAATTATAGTATTAGGTAAAAGACAAAAAAGGTCCCCTTGGATTGTATCTGCACACTGCATTGAACTACCACAGTTCTAAATATTTCTAAAATATCAGCTGACAAGAGACTTCCACAGCCAGAGAAGTTGTTATAAAGAAAGAAAAAAATTAGCTGTACTGCACAATCTGTATAAGAAAAGTAGAGAAATGAGAGCATATTCTGCCTGTACTGACTAAAGTCAACTAATTGCCATTTCACAGGCAAGTGAAATTTCAGGCTAAAATTTCTCCTATCCTGATAAGCTAATAGAAGACTACGGAGATCGTCCTATAAAGTTGCCTGAAACCTCCTTTTTTATGGACTGAGAAGTTATCAATTCTTAATGTAATCAGTTTATTCTTATTTGCTTGAATTTGAATAAAAATCACATTAAAAATATTGTCAAACTTCCATACATTCCCAAACATATTATTCTGATACAAGTCGACATGCAAATCAAATGATTGCTTAATTCATGTGAATAAACCCAAGCATTTAGCACCATTTCAGATGCCACATGGTGTCTAAGAATCCACACAGCACCAATAAATATGGCACTGGATTTATGAGGGAACACTTCCAGAAAACCTGCTGGGAGCCAGGCAGCACGATAATCCATGACACCTCTCAAACTGGCACGTAGGTTTGTTCTTATGTGCTGGGAACTGCACTAGAACTTCATTGCCTACAGTGGGAGGTCAGGAATCAACTTGATGTGGAGAAGCCTACACACATAGGTGAATAAGAAATTGAATCATACCTTCAGTCCTTTCAGATGCAAGTTATAATCTCCTGACTTTCAATTCATTTAGAAATGACTGAAAGAATTCACAAAATGTTGTAGAGGATGACAGAATATACACACATACTTAGCATCTACCCCAGACCAGTAGGTGAGAACCATTCTAAAAACCCTAGAACTCTAGTCAGGTATGAATACGTATCAGCTGCATTTCTTTAGTGATGCTAGAGATGGTTAGAGAACTGAAAAAGATTATCACTGCATACTAACAATCACACTGCTCTGAAGGAGAAAGTTAGAGATTGACTGACATATAGTGATGCCCTCCATTTTTGCTAAGCAAAGGATCCTTCAATTGTTTCATCTAGCCCAATATACATTGAAAAGGTCAGAACTCGATGAACCTGTCTGACGACTGCCTGGTTAATTGTATTTTTAGCACTACAGAGAAATATCTCTTTTTCCAAATGCCAGCTGAGCTGTGGAAGGAATTTACAAGTTTGCCTTACAACATCAACTATCCAAGCTAGGATTTAAAGGGTTTTTTCTCAATTATTATATGCATATTCATATACACTTTAAAAATCATGTACGGCCAGATGTAATATGTGCATTCTGAGGGGATTTAGAGGCTTAGCATTTCCTACAGGTTCCCTACAACATCTCTGTATAAATAAGAACAGAAGCCAGGTGGATCAGTTCACTTTCTCTCCAGTGACTTACAGGGTATTTAAGTACTTCCCTTTATAAGGACTGGATTGTTTCTGTCCCTGGGCAAGAAACCTAATTTAGATGCCTATATTAGTTTCACTGGATCTGAGCCACAGTGTATTTAATGCTCAGACTATGCATTATCCTACTGATGTGATTTGCAAGCCTAAGAAAGTGATATTATTAAAAGTGTTGCAGAGAGAAAGGCAATAATATCTATGCTTTACCCTATGCTAATTTTTAGCTTTCATAGTTAATGCATGATCTACTATTACAAGCAGTTGCAAAAAACCATCCATTATAAACACAGCACACTTATGGAGTACAAGTTATCTTTAACTTAACCATTTCTGCAAGTAAATATTTGTGCTCTTTTTATCATGCACATCTTCATTGAGAAACTTTAAAATATAAAAACACAAAACATGCTCATTATTAACTAGTCACGCTATTCTAGGCACTCGGTATCCTGTCTTAACTCCTAACTCTTGCTTGTAAATTCCTTCAGCAGCCCAACTGTCATTAGCAACTTCTTACATTCTTAAGAAACACCATAAAAATAAAGTTTTGCCCAATAGAATCTGCACACATTCTTGACTCATGCTGTAGCCTCAGTACTGACAGATACATTACACTGTGTACAGACAATCAGAAAAAAAACAAGCTTGTCATTGATTACATCACTAGTAAACAAAATAAGGGAAAGCAGAGGCTCGAACATGCTGATGAATTGCATTGAATGCTTCCAGGTACAGCTTGAGTCAGGGAATGGCACATAAAGCATAGAAAAAAACATTCTGTATTGGGAAAAGAGGAAAGAAAAATAAGGAGAATTCAGTGATACAGATATAAACTCTTCTATACTGTTTGCCTTCAGGACTAGAAGTTTATGTTTTAGCTTCAACTGTAGAAAAGGTTAGACTTTTGCTTACATAGAATTAGTGAGGATTCAGATGAACTGTTTTGCTCCCTGAGCTGTGGGGATGGTAATCACGTGTCATGGGTAAGGTATACATTAGGTGATGGTTCAGGACAGTCATCAGGGAACAAGGTGAGAACATCTTCAGCTATTCTAGCCAGATCTTAATGGGTATATCTTTCACACCTATAGATTTTCACCTCTGTAATGAGTTTGTGTGGCAAGGTTTTGGTAGCATTGTTGGGGCTACAGGGGTGGCTTCTGTGAGAAGCTGCTAGAAGCTTCCCCTGTGTCTGACAGAGCCAATGCTGTCTGGCTCCAAGACAGACCTGGCATTGGACAAGGCCAAGCACATCTGCCATGGTGGTAGCACCCCTGGGATAACAGAGTTAAGGGAAAAAACCATGAGCAATTGCAGCCAGAGAGAGGAGTGAGAAGATGTGAGAGAAACAACTTTGTAGACACCAAGGTCACTGCAGAAGGAGGGGGAGGAGGTGCTCCAGGTGCCGGAGCAGAGATTCACCTGCAGCCCCTGGAGAAGACCACGGTGAGGCAGGCTGTCCCCCTGCAGCCCATGGAGGTTGATGGTGGAGCAGATATCCNCATAATAAATTAAGCTAGTTTCCCCAAGTCAAGTCTGTGTTGCCCATAACAGTAATTGGTGAGTGATCTCTCCCTGTCCTTTTCTCTACCCACGAGCCTTTTGTTATATTTCCTCTCCCCTGTCCAGCTGAGGAGGGCAGTGACAGAGCAGCTTTGGGGGGCACCTGGCCTCCAGCCAGGGTCAACCCACCTCAACTTCTAACTAAAAGGTTCACAAGAACATACTACTATAAAAGAATTAAATAAATAAGTAAATGTGCATACATATGCATATCCATGCACCAATATATGCTGGGTGTCACCCAGCTGGAAAGCAGCTTGGCAGAACAGGAGCCAGCAGTGTACCCTTGCTGCAAAGAAGGCTAACAGTGTTCTGGACTGCATAAGGCAAAGTATTGCCAGTAGGTCAAAAAAATCACAGGAAAAATATTTATAATAAGCTTGTAAATGAACAATTCAAGTAAATAATCTAAAATACTTCATCACTAACAATGTGTAAGGCTCCCACCAAACTTTTCCTCTCCCTGAATCCTTTAAGAGTGAAAATGAACACAAATTAAAATAGGTTTTCTGTGCTTGGAACACCTATTGAAAGGAAGTAACTAAATCTGACCTATTATAACGTGAAATAATTTCTTATATTGGTCAAGCCATCAACCTTTCTAGTTTGATTTGAATGAAGAAATAAAAACTGTTTTAGTTTAGTAGATGGTTTCAGACAAATCAAAGGAGCAAAATTAAACTAAAGTTCTATGGCAACATTGCAGGTTTTATTATTTCATTTTCAGCTTCATGATACTTTCCTTTTAATATATTAATACTGATTGGCTTTTCCTAAATTCTTCTATTGAATTTTGAATTACATTGTTTGATATCCTATTACTCAAGTTTGACTACATTGCCAATATAATTACTGCACCTTGAAAGTGAAATGAGGTATCATAAAAACTCAGGCTATAAATTTAAGCCTTCATTTTAAGAGGATTTCAGAACAATCTTTCCAATCTGTTAATAATCTTTGCAGTCTATGACTTCATCATTTTTAGTGAATTTAAAATGAAGGAACCCAAATCTTTTTTTCTCAAAGGTCCAATGATTAGCTTTTAATTTTGACCTGGCCTCTCTCCAGAGAGGTTTCAGTTATTTTTCAATGCAATGAAAATGACAGAGTGTTTTATTTGACTTATACTTAAGTATAATCCATAGCAGAAAAAAAATCACCTTTTGTTAATAGATTTTCACCTCCAGCTCTCAATAATTCTCTGTTGAAACTTTGTTATATCTTAATTTTACTTTGGAAAGAATTTTAAAATATTTATTTAGCATTATAGAAAGCATTATATGATGCAGTACTCAATTATAGATAAGCACCAGTGCATAAGGGTTAATTTCCTGATTAAATTGAACAAAAAATACAGAGAGTTGCCAGAAGTATATCACTCTAAAATAATTATTTTTGAAACTCCTTACAAACAGTTTTAAAATTGGTTTTGGTTTGGTTTTGGGTTTTTTTTTTCATATACTCCACTCACCGGTCACCTGGCTCCTAGCTATTCAGAAACATTCTCCCTAAAAGCTGGACTTGAATCTGAAGAAGGAAGTTTTATGAGAAACTTTCTAAAAGATTCACAATGGGAGTAAGTTTTAGGTTAACACCAGTGTTTGAGGAGTTTATAGACGGGTGTCAATGATTTGAGATACCAATGATACCTGTTTACATTTGTGATCCTTACCTATGGTAGGCAGTGGAAATCTAAGATTTAATTCAGCTGCTAAACATGGGATATAGTCATACTTCAGATAAAGTATCCAGGATAGTCTCATGATGATGACGTATAGCAGAGTAGAAACAATTCAGCTGCATAAATGAGACACATTAGTGCTTTGGCAGTGTCTCAGGGTATCTTTATGTGTTAGAGTCACAAAGACACTAGAAGAAACCCTGAAGCAGGTACTGTGGAGTGTGGACATAGTTACTCAACTATACCGGGAATTGCCTTTAACACCATGGATAAAGAGCTACAACACTCCACTTGGTAATGTGCAGAACACCGGTTTACATGCAGTTAGCAGTGCAGAGGTAAGCAAAGTATGTGGTGCCTAGATGAAGTAAAATCCCTACTTATTGGAGGAATGCAGCTAAATTTATGAGCCATACATTCAGAATTTGTAGTGGGATTAGAAGCTTCTGAATACAGAATAGTTAGAAATCTTGCCTCTAAATTATTTCAACTGATACTTTATTTACCATAGAATCACAGAATCATGGAACAGCCCAGGTTGGAAGCGACTTTGAAAGATCTTCTGGTCCAACATTTCATGAGAAAGGGAGTCTAGATGAGAATGAGACCATTACATACCTTACACACACATGTACATTACCTAATGCTATTGAAAAGGAAAGTAATATTTTTGATCTTGGGTCTATTTTTCACAATTTTCAGCAATTCACAGAACAAAATAGTTGTATTTCTTTCATCTGACTTATATCAATAGCCTCATTTAACTCTGTAGTGGTAGATCTTGTAGATATTAAAAATAAAGATAATTATTACTAAGAACTAGGGGACGTACCAATAACCAACAAAGCCTGCATCATCTCTTTTTACACAATAAGAGCTAGAGGTGAGGTTGGTGTATGAACAGTTTAAGTCACCTCTGGTAAGTGTTTGGCAGATTTAAAAAATCATTTTAGACTGCAGTAATGCCCAGTATTGTGTGTGTGCTGGTTTTGGCTGGGATAGAGTTAATTTTCTTCATAGTACCTAGTGCGGGGCTATGTTTCGCATTTATGCTGAAAACAGTGTTGGTAACACAGGGATGTTTTTGTTACTGCTGAGCAGTGCTTACACAGAGCCAACGCCTTTTCTGCTTCTCACACCACCCCACCAGTGAGTGGGCTGGGGGTGCACAAGGAGTTGGGAGGGGACACAGCTGGGACAGCTGACCCCAACTGACTAAAGCAATATTCCATACCATGTGACATCATGCTTAGCATATAAAGCTGGGGGAAGAAAGAAGGGGGGACATTCGGAGTGATGGTGTTTGTCTTCCCAAGTAACTGTTACTCGTGAAGGAGCCCTGCTTTCCTGGAGATGGCTGAACACCTGCCTGCCCATGGGAAGTGGTGAATGAATTCCTTGGTTTTCTTTGCTTGCATATATGGCTTTTGCTTTACCTCTTGAATTGTCTTTATCTCAAACCTTGAGTTTTCTCACAGTTACTCTTCTGATTCTCTCCCTCAGCTCGCTTTGGGGGAGTGAGTGAGCAGCTGCTTGGTGCTTAGCTGCCAGCTGGGGCAAAACTACAAGAGTGCTAGCTTCCCAATTGGCACAGATGTTGAGAAATAAATGGCTCACTTTTCTGACAAAGAAACCTTCAACTTTTTCCTATCTGACTGCTTCATTTTAGCACATTTTATATTGGAAAGTAAAAAAAGCATACTTGTCTGGAAGAGAGATAACTAGTGGTTTGACCCAGAGTCAAGGACTGAGCTAACACCTGAGTAATAAAGGTGACCAAGATCAAGGCCTCTCCCTATTTTTATTTTTCAGTGCCATATACTGAAGATGAAGGAACCTCAGGGTGTTATTTTGGATTCCAGTATTAATGTTTATTTGATTTTTAAGCAGATTTGAACTTGGATTTCTTTCTTGATTTTGGACAAGCAAGTCATTCTGGAAAGTTAATATCCAGAATAGCAATTAGGATTCACAACTGAAAGTATTTGCCATTGTCATATTATTTTTGTCTTTTTTTTCTTTTATGGTCTGAAGGAAATAAATTTTGTAGACTCAGACAGAGAAGAAATAGCTCAAGAATATCTTTTGCTGTATCAGTGACTCTTTTTTTTTTAATTCACTAGATCCTCAGCTCAGGATTTGACCTCTAAGGAAAAGTATGCTCAAATGAACATGAAGAGATTTAGATATGTGAGAACATTGTCTCTGGCTTCCTATGTAGAAATAACTCCTGTAGACATTGATATGATCTGATGTTATTGCTAGTGCGATTATGGAATTATCTAAAAGTCACCATCAAAAAACAAGACTGAAGTGGCAGATGATTCTGACCTTACTTATCACTGCCCAATTATCAGTGTTGTGACCTTCCTCATAACAGTCCTTTTTGGTGCCCAATGTGGAGCACCAAAAAGGGCTGTGATGCATTGACCCTGACCAGCAGCCAAACACCCACCATGCCCTTCACTCACTCCCCTCTCCTGTGGGAAGGGGAGAAAATAAAAAGGAAGGTAAGAAGACTCATGGATCAAGACAAAGACAGTTTAACAGGGAAAACAAAAGCTGCGTGCACATATAAGCAAAAGAGGAATTAATTTCCTACTTCCCATTGGCTGGCAGATGTCCAGCCACATCCTCAGTATGTGTAATTGGGGACATTGCTTGGGAAGTTGTTTGGGAAGACAAACGCCATAATGGGAATTGTCCTACCCCTTCCTCCTCCTTTCCCAGAGCTTTTTATTGCTGGGACATGATGTCATACAGTATGGAATATCCCTTTGGTCAGTTGGGGTCTGCTGTCTCGGCTGTGTCTCCTCCCAACCTCTTGCCCACTGCTGACCTACTGGCTTTTGGAGGGGTAGTAGGGTAGGGAAGAAAGAAAGGCTTGATGCTGTGTAAGCACTACTCAGCAATAGCCAAAACACTGGTGTGCTACCAACACTGTTTTAGCCACCGTACAGGCTGCCATGAAGAAAGTTAACTCCACCCCAGCCACACTCAGTACACTAGCTGAAAGGAGAATTATTATCTTGAAGTACTAAATAGAAGAAAATTACAATTTACTTCTTTGGGGAAAAAAAAAAGGAAACTGAAGCCTGAGTCACAGAATCATAGAAGAATCATAGGAAGACCTCCAGCAGTCAACTAGTTCAATCTCTCACTAAAATCAGGGCTAATGCCAGCACTGGATTTGGTGATCACTTGGTCTAGTTAATTCAGGAACACCTTCAATGCTGAAAAACTTGCTGCAGTGGTTCACTGCTTTCCAAGTGTTTCCCCCCGCCCCCAGCCAATGTCCGACGTGAACTATCCATGCTACAACTTGGGGCATTTGCCCCTTCTTACATCCTGTGGTGCTTCCAAGAAGAATTTGGTTCCATGATTTTCCCTCTGAGAAGTCTTAAGTTGTTATTGGGTCATTGCTTAGCCTCCTCTTCATCAGACTAAACAAGCCCGCTTCCTCAGCCTCTCCTCTCCTAACTGACGTACCATCTTGGTACCTCATCACAGGATTTTCTCCAGTTTCTTCCTATGCCTTTCAAATTGTGGAGTGCAAAATTGGAAACAATTCCAGGTGTAGCCTTAGCAGCACCAGGTATTATGGAAATAAGAACTCCATACAGCCTGCTGAGTTTTTCCTGATGTAGACCAATGTGCAGTTTTCCTCATTCATATTGTTGGCTTATACTCAGCCTGGCATGTGCCCTAATACCCAGGGTTTTTTTTTTCTGAGAATATATAGTATTCTGTGTGTCCTTAGCATATTATGATAGCTGTGGATACCCCTCTTCAGTTTCACCGTTCTGCACGTCTTGGGCATTTGCTGGCCCAGTCCTCAAGTTTATTGAGGTCACTCTGGATGAAGGGCTGCCATTCATTTTTTTCTAATTCTGAACAGTTTTGCTCTTAAATATCCAGAGTATACAGCAGTTGTAGATTACAAACTGATGAGATTTTTCATCATAACAGTTATTGCTGCTGCTGTTGTTGTTATTACTATTATTAAAAATAATAATAAAAAAATACCTGAGGTGGAAGCAGTGGTAATCTGATATAAGCAAGTAGCATACTTAGGTCATTGCATCGCCTCTGCATGTCATACTTCACCCACATCATTAAGGCATGGAAAATGGTTTCTTCATCAGGAACATTCACATCATCACTAGCAAGAAGTTTATGGAGTTCTTCAGCCGGTAGAAGTAAAAATTCTTGATTTCTTATAACTTCCATTATGTTCTCCTGAGAAGAAGAAAGTATTTCAGATTCAGTAATACTAGAATAAAATAAAAGCAACTGTAAAAGCCAATAAACCCGTAGGATTAGTCAATATCTGCCATACATGCAGCTCTTACAGCTCATGAGAAAAACAAACCAAACATGATTAGAATTAAACAGCTGTAGTTGTAATTCATATATGAATGTATTCAGAAAACAATTTGAAGATTATATGGTAATACTGTAATAAAAATTGTCAGAATTAGTAAAGGCTAGGGCAGATCTGCTTATTGTTTGATTTTTTTTAAACTCATTTGTAATTGAGCACTGTAAATATACTGTAAATCTTTAAATGCACATACTACATTTTCCTGTATTTTTTCACTATCTGATCTATTTCTTAAATAACTTGTCAGTCATATACAGGTATATTATCAATATCCAGATGATCGCCATCTATACATCTGACAAGGCCAAAAGGAAGATCAACACCATGAAGTTAGCATTATTTCTTGAACTTGTTTAGAACAGATTGTTAACATTCAGCTAGCATGCAAAATGTATACAGCAATTAAAATCTCACAGTACTGAAATTTATAATACATATAGGAATAACTATAAAAAACTACAAAAACTATATAAACTATATAACAACATATAAACTATATAAACTAAACAAACAGTTTGCATTTAGTTGACTGAATCCTAAGGACTGAATTAAGCACTCTCTGAACTACCTACCCTACATTAACAGGACACAACAGAAGCACAGTTCTGCAGGGTATCTATCTCCAAAAATTTCTTTTAGGGTGCTTGATCTCTGTGGAGAAATTGCAAATGTGTTCTCATATTCTTGATTCATAGATAATTGTAAGAAGAAAGTGAAGTAGGTATAGACTGGAGGCACAAGAGCCTCCTCCTGGAAAAAAACTAATGTTTGACATAAAACAAAACTGTAAAAAGTCTTGGAGGGAGAACTAAATTACAATACCTGATAAATAAAAGATAATCACTAATTTCATAATGATATTTTGGATAGACTTGGTGAGAATAAAATAAGAAGCAGGGAAGGAATGACGAAACATCAGTCAAAGACTTAAGTGTAAGAACATCAAAATCGAGGGAAGTGGATAATTCCACTGCTACACCCACTCAATTTAATTCTTAGCATATTAAAATTCAAATTAATACTGTCTATAATTGTCTATAAGGGCCAGGGGAAAGACTGACTGGTCATCAGGAACTGAAATAGGAGTAACACAGTATTACTGAGACAATATAACTAATATAAAAAAAAAATGGTGCCACACTTAAAACATCAGAATTATACTCTGACCCTCGTATGTCACATGTTGTCTTCCCTCCTCCCCATGCAATACAAGGAAATTATTATTTTAATTCTTCAACATATTTTGTCAAAGTTACTGCTTAAAAGAACTTATTAAAACCTGCATATTATTTTATATAAGGTAGCAGAGATGATTAATACAGACTCAGAAGTGACAAAATCAGGACAGACAGACAAAAGTTTGTAATACGTAATTTAATTACACATCAAATACATATGTGCAAATAGAATAAATTAACTAAAGCTGAAAGTGATGCTTATTATTATGAATGTGAATACTTTTATATGAAACTTTCAATGAGTAACTTTTTAACTCTATATATACATGCAAAATGGGATGCTGACACAACAGACAATCAACGGTATACATATGGTCATGGTCTGTATTAACTACGCTGTTATCTTTAAATAACTGATAATTAGATCAAAAAATGACTTGTTTTTTTTTTTTTTTAAATTGCTTGATTAAATGTCAATAGGTACCTAAAACCTAGATTTTTACGGACTAAGGTTTTAATCCATTGACTCCCAATAAAGTTTAAATTGTGTGACTAGTACGTTGTACAATACCTTGGAAATGTAAGGGAGCTAGTTTGCAGGCACTTAAACACAAGTTGGCTTAATTCATTTTAATTAAAAAGCCATAAACCCCAGAAAATTTCATTGCACTTCTCAGTAAAATGATTTATAAGCCAAAGTTTAATTAAGGCTGGTTAAACTGACATTAAATCCCATTATTAAAAAAATATAACTATACTTCTTAATAGGAACCAACATCAAACTTTGCAATAGCATATTAATCCAAAGACCTAATATTGCTGAGAAGTATTGCGATGGTGAAATACATTTTATGAACTCACAGAACTTTAATTAATTTTGAATAACACTCAGAGCAGGGGCTCAAAATTCGGAATAATAATTTTAGGTTTTATTAAGATTCTTTATCATTTTTAATTGTCTTTTCATTTGGATATATGCTTAAGGAGAACCTGTTCCAGCCTCTGTACTGATTTACCTTTGACTGAAAGTAGAATCAGGCAAAGTTTTCATACAAAACATATGAGCTCAAATCTGTTCTTCTAAACATCTGGACTTACACTAGTTTAATGTTACTCAGGGCCAAGCAGTGTAGAAAATGCTATTTAATAAAAATTCTTTATATAACTGTAACTTCTGTATATATATACACATTTATATGATATATTTATATACATTTTATATATATAAACCAGCAATAAAATCCAGGTTCTTGATCTTCAGAGCTAAAAACTCTCTCCTTCAAGTATTAGCACTTCCTAAATTGACTATTGAATGTTTAGAACTTCCTAGATCACATTTTAATTTCTTGAGATTAATTTCATTTGGAGCAGCAAAGCATATTTCAAAGACCTGCTTTTTTACCAGACCAGAAATAATTTTTTATATGCTTATTGTGGAAAAATATCTGCCTTTCTTTTACAATATAATTGATTTCAATTTTGCACTTTGGAGAACAGAATACAAAAGATGTCTGTGACCTACTGGTTAAAATTTTCAGGATAAGTGAAATAAATTTTAAATTCTTCTGAAATTAAGCTGCAATTTAAGAATTGAGCTACCCAGTCCCACTCTAGTGAAGTGCTTTCAGGAATGCTTAGGTTCTCATGGGCTGAGAAACCTTAATTTTGAGAATGAGAGTACTCAGCATTTAAGACTGTCCAGGGTTATGTGACAGAGGTATACGAGTATTCAGGACCTGTAACTTTTGACTAATACTTAAGAAGCTCTGTACATCTGGTCTTCACTGTCTCATAAGTCTCATAAGATCAACTGGGCTGTGACTAATGCCTCTTCTGCATGGGTCATTCACTTAGCCTTTCCCCTCAGCAAGAATTGTAATGTTTTAATTAAGTCGAGTGGTGGATTTTTGCTTTTAAATTAGAAAAGGTAACTTAAAATAGGAAGTATGAAAGTCTCTGAACCCACATGGAGAAAGCTATGTCTCACTTGGTTGCCCTTCCACTTTCTCAAAATGAACATGCAATAACCACTCCTGTGGGGTTATAGCATTTCCATGGCAGAGCTGTTTCACTTTTAAACCTTTACAGGAGCACACAGGATTAGAATTAAATGAACATAAAGTTCTAGCAGAGTAGAGTCATGTAAACAAAACATCTGTATATAAAGGAAGACAAGCAAGCACCTGAGTATCTGAGTATAAGTTTGTGCATCATAGGAACATAGAATTACAGAATCATAGAACAGTTTGGGTTGGAAGGGACCTCAAAGACAATCTAGTTCCAACCACCCTGCCAGGGGCAAGGACACCTTCCACTAGACCAGGTTGCCCAAAGCCCCATCCAACCTGGCCTTGAACACTTCCAGGGAGGGGACATCCACAGCTTCTCGGGGCAATTTGGTCCAGTGTCTCACTACCCTCAGAGTGAAAAATTTTTTCCTAACATCTAATCTAAATCTACCCTCTTTCAGCTTAAGGACATTCCCCTTTGTCCTATCACTACATGCCCTTGTAAACAGTCCCTCTCCAGCTTTCTTGTAGGCTCCCTTTAGGTACTGGAAGGCTGCTGTAAGGTCTCCCTGGAGCCTTCTTTTCTCCAGGCTGAACAACCCCAACTCTCTCAGCCTGTCTTCAC
>VXBL01010053.1:189479-224033 GCA_013400195.1 Aramus guarauna
TCATCTGCCAGTTCCCTCAGGACCCGTGGATGCATCTCATCAGGTCCCATGGACTTGTGCACTTTCAGGTTTCTTAGATATTTTCAAACCTGATCTTTTCTTCTAGTGGATGGTTCTTCATTCTCCCAGTCCCTGCCTTTGCCTTCTGTGACTTGGGCAGTGTGGCTAGAGCACTTGCTGGTGAAGACTGAGGCAAAAAAGTCATTGAGTACCTCAATCTTCTCCATATCCCAGGTAACCACGTCTCCTGTTTCATTCCAGATGGGGGCCACATTTTCCCTAGACTTCACTTCCTTTTATCGCTGATGTACCTATAGAAGCTTTTCTTGCTGCCTTTGATGTCCCTGGCCAGATCTCATTCTATCAGGGCTTTAGCTTTCCTAACCTGATCCCTGGCTGCTCAGACAGTTTCTCTGTATTCCTCCCAGGCTACCTGCCTTTGCTTCCACCCTCTGTAGGCTTCCTTTTTGTGTTTGAGTTTGTCCATGACCTCCTTGGTTCATCCATGCAAGCCTCTTGGTATTTTTGCCTGACTACTTCTTTGTTGGGATGCATCGCTCCTGAGCTTGGAGGGGGTGATCCTTAAATACTAAACAGCTTTCCTAGGCCTCCAGGAAGGGAGTTCTAATGAGATTAAACTATTATCAAATATAATTTAATAAAAACATATTCTACTACATATATATTTATGATGAAGTTATCAATACAAATGAACATTTTTTTTTTAAATCAAGACTTGTAATGATCATTACTTTTCATGGAATCAAATTATTTTTAAAAAGTAAGTTCTCATTGATGTTTATGTCATTGATTTCATTAACTAGCATTTATCAGTTGTAAGGGTGAACCTGAGAATAATTTCTTTAGTATTATGAAAAATGTGAAATGATTTCATACCTTGACAAAGCATGTCACGTTCCGAGAGTGATATTTAGATATCTGTTACATCAGAGTTGCTGTGGCATTAAAATGCTTAGCAGGTTTTTTGGTTTTGGATGTAGAGGTCTTACTTAAGAAGTTTTACATTTTATTGATTTTTATGCTGTGGCCTTTCCAATACAAAAATGAGAAATGCATTAAATAATGCTGAATAAAAGGTATCCGTACACTAGCCTTTCACCTAAATAGTAAATGACTAGGGTCAGTGAATATTTTAAGCCCACATTGCTTTTAGTTTAGAACCCAAGTTTTCATAAGAACATTTAAATAAATAACTAGTGCATATGATTTCTATATTAAATCACATAATATACTTTCTGAAGTGCTAAAGACCTGAAAGCCAATTTTGATTTTGGTCAAGCTCTAAACTATTTCAGTCTAGAATTATTGCTGCTGTGCTACACTGAATTCAGACCTCTTGTTTTATACACTCAGTTTTCTCTGTCAGCTGTATATCATACAAGATTACATCCTGTTTGCAAAACCTGTCCTATTATGTATCTTCTTCCCTAAGGAGAAGGGAGTTTTGTGCTGCTTTTGGCTGGGATAGGGTTAAATTTCTTCATAGTACCTATGTTTCTGATTTGTGCTTGAAAGTGTTGATAACACAGGGATGTTTTTGTTACCGCTGAGCAGTGCTTACACAGAGCCAAGGCCTTTGCTGCTTCTCACACCACCCCACCAGCGAGTGGGCTGGGGGTGCACAAGATGTTGGGAGGGGACACAGCTGAGACAGCTGACCCCAACTGACCAAAAGAATCTTCCATACCATATGATGTCATGCACAGCATATAAAGCTGGGCGGAAGAAGAAAGAAGTGGGCGACATTCAGAGTTATGGCATTTGTATTCCCAAGTAACCATTACATGTGATGGAGCCCTGCTTTCCTGGAGATGGCTGAACACCTGCCTGCCCATGGGAAGTGGTGAATGAATTCCTTGTTTTGCTTTGCTTGCATATGCAGATTTTGCTTTACCTATTAAACTGTCTTTATCTCAACCCAAGAGTTTTCTCACTGTTACTCTTCCGATTCTCTCCCCCAACCTGTTGGGGGGAGAGAGCGAATTGCTGTGTGGTGCTTAGCTGCCGGCTGGGGCAAAACCACAACAAGTTATTAGAACCAGGGAGCACAATTTGGGGACCAAAAAAGCTGGAATATTTGTGTTCCGTGACTTGAATTGGCCCAGATTGATATATTTGTCATTGGAAGGGTCCTCAGCACAATTTCAAGAAAACAGCAAAAGAGATCGCCACTGTGAATCATGCAAAGATGGTATTTTGGAATGGAAAGGCTAAAAGTGGCAAAAACAGACTCACAGTGCAAACTGTCACATTCGTGCAGTATTGTAAAGTGTGAATACACACTCATACTGACTCTTGTGACTGTCTTGTTTTGCTTTTACTTGTATAAGGTGTACCCTTAGCACTCCCCAAATATGGAAAATATGAGCTGCTCCAACTTTTTAAATTGAACTGTTTGTGCAGCAGGAATGCAATCTTTCTCACCTAGGTAAGAGCATGAGAATTTTCTGGGTTAAATTATAACACTCCAGGGAAACAGTCATCATGACACTTTCACTTTCTAACTCTCATAGAATGACCTTTCTTGCTTCCCTACTCTGCTCCTGTAATTATGCTTTGGTATAAGTTTGCTGCCCCAATCCAGCACTGTCATCCAATTTACAGTCTGGACACAGTGGCTTCCCCAACCTGTGGTGATCTGTAAGTCACAGAATCACAGAATCATTTAGATTGGAAGGGAGCTCTTGAGACCATCTAGTCCAATGCCCTTGTTCAAGCAATGTCGGATAGAGCAGTTTGTCCAAAACTGTGTGTAGTCTGGTTTTGATTATCTCCACAGAAGGTCACTTCACAACCTCTTTTTGCAATGTATTCCAGTGTTTGACCACCCTCACAGAAAAAAAGGTGTTTTCTCATGTGCTGATGCAATTTCATGTTTTTTTTTAATTTGTGTCCATTCCCTCTTGTCCTGTCATTGGGCACTACTGAGAAGAGTCTGCCCCCCTCATCTTCAGTCCCTTCCATCAGCAATTTATACACATTGACAAGACTCCCCCCTGAGATTTCACTTCTCTAGACTGAACAGTCGCAGCTCTCTCAGCCTCTCCTTATATGAAAAACGCTCAAGCAACCATTGGAACAACCACTGGAGATAAACCACTCCATAAATGGTACCTCTATAGGAAGAGGAATAGAAATATTTTATAGGATAGGAGGACATAAGGACCATCATTTAAAATGTCATGAAGGGCAGGATAATACCAGGGTAAAATAACGAGCTTAGAGAAGTGGGATATCTTCTACTAACTGCCCCATTAACACTCCCCACAGCTTCTGGCCATTGCTGGAATAGTCTATCCATGGATAGACTAAAACTCACTCCGTGTGGGAACACACATGCATACACCCTCCGTAGCATGTACAGCAAGTACTAGCCCAGATTGATCAAATCAGCCCTGGTGGCACACCGTATTGGAGCACTCGTGACTGTGGCCAGGAGTTGGAATTGCATCTTATGGCATCTCAAGCAAGATGAGTAAAGACTAAGTTAGAGAAGTCTCAGAAGCAGCACTGTTTGGCATTGGGTTGCTCAGCAAAGGTTACAACTGTGTCTCAAGATATAATGTAACTTGCTGTGCATGACCCTAGTGTTTGCTGGAGCCAGGGACCATGGATTAATAAAACAAGTAAGTAATTCCTTCAGCCACTGTTGCATACTTCACTGTGCCATTATACAGAATCCGCAGCTAGGGAGGATGTTGGTATTGGTTACAGAGGTGTGCTTCAATCTGTGTAATCTGACCTTTGAACCGTATCGCAAACCAAGTTTGGATGCAGAAAACCACAAGTGTAACCTTTCAACATTTATGTCAAGGTAAGCACATATTTTTATATGCTCCTAATGGAGCCTCTGTCTTGTTTACTCTGATTACAGGCTTAAAAAAAGGAAAACAAGGAAAATGGTGGGTAATAAGCCTAACAGCAACCTCACCTAAATCAAATCTGATTAAAAGAAAGCTAGGAATCAGAAAAAAAAAAAAAATCTTGCTATTAAAGCATTGAGCTCTATAACAGATTTCCAGTGGGTGGGCAGGGAAGAGAACCAGTGCAAGAATTTAGAATGTGGTTTACAAAAGGGATTACATGAGGTGGCTTCCCAGGACAGCAAGGAACTGCCTTGGGATCCCTTTCAGTTTTGTTTTAACCCAGTTACCCTTCTATTGAACCTAATAACATCTGATTCACTGAAGATTGCTTCCTATAAAGGGATCATATCAAAGACATCTGGAGATGGATAATTTGCCACTTTTGCAGGAGCTTTCAGAAGTAATCATCCTCAAGATTAAAATGTGTGTCTAATTTCCTATTTGAACTAGTCTTTCTTCTACTCATACATACCGGTTCTTATTACGAATTTCTCACTCTGATTAATGAGCCCATTAGCACCAAAACTTAAAAAACTCAGAATAATCCAAACTGTCTTTAATAACTCAAAGGAGTTGAGTAGTTATGGCCTTGCTTTTACAATTCATTCACAGTTCTGTGTCCTGTAACACCAAGTTGTAATGTTCAGGAGTGAAAACAAGATACTCAGTCATTAACATAGTTTCTTGTGGTAGCACCTACCAATTCCCTGGTAATCTCATAATCATTCACTGACCTATCCTGACCCTACTTAGCCTGTGAAATGTGATGGAATATAGCACAAAGCAAAGGCTGAACGCACATGCAAGATCTTGGCTATAAAAAAACCTTCCACTTTCATAAATGATTAATAAATACTGTACTTAACATAATATTCCAAAAGGCAATATTCTCAGTCAGAGCATTAGTGTGAAATTTTTCTCATATTCCTGTACTCAAAACTTGAATTAAAAATAAGTAGCCGTTAAAATGAAAATGCACCTAACGAACCACGGGGAATTGTACAATCACAGAAGAAAAATGCATTGTTCTACTGCTCTCCTTTCTACGCTATAAAGATTTGCAACAACAGTGTTTCTTCTGTCTTCAGTAGCTATCTCAAAGCATATGTGGTCTGTGTCTTGTGTGATATACGCTATGGCTGGAGAATTTTTTAGTTACACTTTAAAGGAGTGAGATGTTTAAAAATGGTAGTTTATGTTAATATTTCAGATTCAGTAGTCCTTTTAACTGAAACCAAATATGAAAAAAAAACCAAACCAAAAAAACCCCCAACCCCCACAGCAGAGACATATGAAAACTCTAGCATTTCTGATTAATTTACAGCAAATTATTGTATTAAAAAAATGTATACTTTCCAAGAGCATTCTAGAAAAGAAATACCCCATCATACAAAAAATACAAAGTCCAGGAAATGCCTGAATCATGTGCCTGAATCTCACACTTTGTTTTTCATTGTCGGAGTCTAATCTACCTTTCAACTAACCGTGAGCATAATTCAAAGTACTTCTGAGAGTCTTAATTAGTATGAAAGAAAAGAATATAATCCAAATTAGAAAAACATTGGCACGCAAAAGGGATTCTGAGAGAGAATCACCTCTCTATGTAAAGGGGACTTCCAAAGACTTCCACTCCATGAGCAGGTTCGAAGAAAGTCATATGGTAATTACTTTCTGACAGCACTTACAGCCATCAAGCACAGTATTAAATCCAGATTAATTCTAAAGACACAATGTTATGGTACAAAGTTACTTCAAACAGTCACACATACCCCTCCCCTAGATAACATAAAGTTTTTGTACTCCATGGTATTTCAGAAAATAGAATAATTCACACAAAGATGTCTGATCATTAACAATGGCGATTTCCATACTCTTTTCAACAAAATAATGATATATATTATAATGAAAAATAGCCACTGTATATAGATCTTAAGTGGTTTGTTAAGATACAAGGCTGCTGAAAACTTGTCACATTAACTTGTCTTTGATAAAACACTTAAAAAACCTGTTAAACGAATGCTGAAAATATATTAACCTATTGTGTGAATCCCAAAAGACAAATTTCAGACTGAAGTGAAATTGTAAAACATTTGTCATCCTGCACATAATATTGATTAAACTGACAGTTACTCTTGTTTTATTGTGCTTTGGAAATTACAAATTTGGAAGGAACAGACATTACATTTCACTCTCTCCAAGACTGCATGTTACCATTAAATAATTCCATGCTGTCAAGTAACTATAACATGCACTAATTGCTTAGCATCAGCTCTTTATTAGGAAGGAGGAGGAGGGAAAGAAAACTTTAGAGCTGTCTGGTTGTTGTTTTTTTAGATTTTTTTTTTCATTAGCTTGTGTTCAACTTCTCACACAATTTGTAATCATTTTACTTTTGTAAAATCCATCACTTTAAAATCATCTGTACTTTTAAAAATAATGCCCTGAGTAAACTGCACCCAAATTCAACTTTCCAAGCTATGTTGCTACAAAGCCAGTGGTTCTTTACACAATTAAACCTTCCCTATAAAATACAGAAAAGATTTCTAGACTGCTTTTCACTCATCTAAAATCTCATTTCTTTCTTTTCTTTTTGCTTATCAACACAAACAGATAATTTCTTCTGGAAATAACCAGAATACTACTAGGTGAGATTTACACCTGAAATTATGCTGCAGAACACAGTTGATTTTAAAGTAGAACACAGTTATAAGCACTCATTAAGAAAAATAAGTTAAAATATGGGGATTTGCTAAATTTTTAGGATTGGATTTCCTGATAGCCTAATGCTTTAGAAGGTACTCATTACATTAAAAGCTATGGTATTTATTCACATAAGCTTATGAATAGCTGATGCAGTCTTGTACAGAATTTAGGTAGCTAGATGTTACTTGGTGTTTAAGTGCTCATAGAACATAAAAAGAGCTGCATGGGTTTATAACAATCAAAGGTCCATTTGTGACCAGTGACCAGATGTAATTTTGACAATGTTTAGAAGAAAGTTTAAAAGGTAAATGTTATGTCTTCTCTGTGTATCATAGATTTTGGAAATTTGTGACTTTTGAGATTTCTTGTATGAGATTCTTAGAAGACCTTTGTGGACTTCTCTTCAACTTATTGAATAGCACTTTGAATCTATTTAATTTTTGCCTCCATTGAATCCCTTGCAGTCACCTATACAAGTTAAGTACATACCTGTAAAAGGCAAAAACTTCCTTTTGTTTGCTTTTAAATCTGTTGCTCAAATGAATTTGATGAAGCGCAGTTCTTTAATTGAGAGAAATAATAACCCATTCTTCCTTTTCACGCCGTTTATGCCTTATGTGTCTATTACAATCTCTTCAGCAGTCATATCTTATCCATTGCCAAAAAATATCCTAAAACAACCACCACAACCAAAACACCTCTCTTGTTATGGAGATAGGGGGCTTTCCCACATTTTCAATTATTATTCCATTTTTATCCTTAGACACAACTTAACAGAGTGCCCTGGCTATGGCATTCCAAGATGACTTTACTCCAGGTAATCCAAGGAGAGAGGAGAACACTAACCAGCCTCACCTTGCACGCTTCTTCCCATGAAAAGGAAACCTAAATGGCAGGATTTATGTTTGATCTGGATGGCAGAGGATTCAGACTTCAGATCACTCTGTAGCACATACTCACAGGTCTGCTTAGATGCAATCATCACTGATCTTTTTTTAGCACTTTTTGGTTCTCATATATTCTTTCTGAGATTAGACAACTAGAGCTACAAGCAGTATTAAAGATGCAAACAAACCATGGAGTGGATTCAAAGTTTCCTGTTTTGTCCTCTATTCCCTTCCTAATACTCCCCATCACTCCACTTCTTTTGTGGCGTGCTTAGCACCCTAAGTGCTCAGCAAACCTTCTCATATGCAGACAACTGATCTAAATGAATAAAAGTTTGTATTTTTTTTCCCTCCTGATACGAGATTGCTAGTTGAGGTCTCATCATTAAATGTATATAAATTATTCCTTCACCTGCATTACTTTAACCTTATAAATATTTTATTACATTTGGCAATATATGCTTAGCTTCACAAGATCTTTTTGCAACTTCTTAGGGACAGCTTGTGGCTTTTACTATCCTCAGTAATTTTACACTGTCCATAAAGCCATTTTATTTCATTATTTAGTCCTTTTCCATACAATTTATGAGAACATTTAATTGAGTAATTCACAACATATTTCCCTTGTGGTCCTTACTGGTAACTTTTTACACAGTGACATCTGTACATTCATTCTCATCCTTTATTTCCTAATTGTTAACCAGATATTAATCCATAGGAGCACCTTTTTGTCTCATGCCTTTAAGTCTATGTTTTCTTAAGAGTTGCCAGTAACACACTTCTCAAAGGACTTTTGGAAATGGAAGTACACAATACAAAATTTGTCCACAGACTCCCATAGACTTATGAAATGGAGTTCACGTCACCAGAATTTTGCTCATTTTTTTCCATTTTTTTTTTTTTTTAATGCATCTTTCTGCCTGTTCTCCTTTATTAAGGTTTAACAAATTTACACAGAAATCAAGCGAATTGGTCTCTGGCTCTTTGTGGGACTTTTCTCTCTTTTTTCTCTTTGGTCTCTCACTGCTGCCATATTTATCAGCTGCCACTTTTTGTCTTACCAAGGACAACTTATATGTTAAGTTACATATCACAGCTAACACTTCCTTCAGCATACCTGGGTCAATACCAAATGGTCTTAGTGATCTGTCAGCATTCATATAATTTTGAGATAATTATTCTAAGTTGTCTGCTTTAAAAAAAAAATAAAAAAATTATGGTCTAAGGTCCTTGGCAGAAAACATGAATCTAAACAACTCATTTAAATTTCTGTCTCTTGCCTTATCTACCTTGAAAATTCATACTGAATCTGTTTTCTCTCAGCCTTACAGTTTCTGTTTGAGAAAAATAGAATCTAAAAGTCAAATTGGTTGGTCAGGCTCCCTACGTAGTGCGTGATCAAAGTCAGTCACTAAATAGCAAGCCAAAATCCTACACAGTACATAGAATGCTATGTTGAACTTGCCAAAGGAAACACAGCATCTAGTGACATTTTTTCAATCCCACCTTACTTCTGCAGGGAATATACCCAGATTATGGAGTACATATCCTCTCTGGAAGGCAAGCCACAAAATCTTCACAAAAGCATGTGAAGACTACCAGTAGTCTGATGTCTATGTTTCAAACAGTGTAATAATTCAAGTAACTATCTGAGAAATTTTAGAGCATAAGACAAGCCTCACTTTGAATGAATCCATTTCATCAGCTCCCAAGAAAACATTCTAAGTGTTCATGAACAAGACATTATTCAGTGCACTCCTACTGAAGATGATTTTAAACGTATTTCTGTGCATCAACATTTTGGCCATAAATATTGGATTTACTATTCAGTCAAGTCCATTGATGGGATATTAAAATTTTCAAATCTTAAATCAGTTAGTTATCTTAATTGGATTTAAACCTCTAACTAATGCTAGTTCTTTGGGATAGAGTTTCTTAGGATGAGTTCCTAATCATCATTGCAGGCCTATTAAGTCAGAGAAGAAAAGCCTGAAAAAGGTTTAACTGGTTTAATTCTGTATGGACAGAAGATAGTGCAAAAGGCAATACAGTAGTATGCAATGTAGTAAGTGGACTAAACTGGGTCCACTCAATGAACTAAATGTGGTGGACTTGTGCTTTGACTTCTGTGCTTCCTCATCTTTATGTCACAGACTAATCTCTCCTCCAAATTACTTCTGGGCATCTGCATTTCAACTTAAATTTGCTAATTTGTCTCAATACAGGAACACAGGATACACATGTATAACCTAACTGCACATTTTTATCCTGTGAACAACACCAAGAAGAAATCCCTGAGACAAGACACAAGGCTCAGGCTTGGATGAAGCAGGCATTGCAACATGCTCTATGTTGGTTCTTTCTGTACACTGCTTCATTTGCAAGAGAAATATAGTAAGAGTAGAAATAGGAGCAAGAATAAGATAAGGAGAAGGATAAAGGATAAAAAACATTGATATTTCATACCTGCCAAGCACATTTTTTTTCTTCTTACTAAGAAAGATAGTATATAATAAATATAACCTTCTTTAAGACAAGCAAATTTTCAGCTAACATTACATTTTACTAAAAATCTGAATGTGACTATTATCTCTGGATGCTTTTGTCCCTTCTCAATTTTAATTAAACACAAAACCAGACAGCAATAAATATCATTGTGCATTCTGCTTCATTGTACAGCAATATCTTGAATGAAAAAAGAATCAAAGTATCTGTATTTTCATAGATTTACTTTTTCCAGGAGGTATTTTACAAAAAATCTTTAAGAGGTACTGAACTGGGTAATGTATTTCCAAAATATATTCCAGATATGTCCAATCACTTCTAAAAAGGATGAAGTTTTTACCAATTGTACAATAAATAAGTCAGTTGCAATATATCTCAGCAGGTCCTGATGGCTATAACAGATTAAGAATGTTAAGAACTAAGATTATTTTAACATGTTATTCAAATGCAATTTAACTACAAAAAGAAAAAAAAAAGGGAAAAAGAAAATGAAAGAAAAAAATAAAAGTGGATTTTAATTCAGAAATTTATTCTACAGAATTCATTAATCTATGCTGATAGGTTTGAAACTTGTAATAGAAAAACACAAGTGCTTAAAAATATGCTTGCAAAATCCTTTCTGTGGAAGCACATTGTGATACCAACTTTTATGAGAAAGTCATGGCAATAGGTTTTTAAGATTTACTGCAAATAGGTAGACAAGCAGATGTACTTCTGAAGAACGTCTTAGACAATAATTTTCAAAAATTATACAAAAATCCTCATTAATATAAAGTTTTAACCACCCCTAGTCATTTCACAACTCTATCTCAGATTTTGTCTAAACCATAAGCAATAAACCATCAAAATGAGCTTTGAGTAGGTTTTACAGCCGAGTTACATTGGCTTAAAGAAAATGCTTGGCACTCTAAAATACTGATCCTCAGAACACTAGCAGAGAAGTTTAGCATTATTTCTAGTGCTTGCTCTGTGTCAATACATGGCTCATGTCTTTAGAATCAAAACGATCAATGTGTTCAGTGTTTGTGAAAAGCACTAGACTGATGGAAGATTGATTGGTTTTGGATACAATCTTGTCAGAGATCTAATTCGGAATAGAAATAAATGTTTTATAATAGCTAGTGATTTCCACAGTTTCGACAGTTTCCCTTATGTGGAGAGATTGTATGTACAAGTTGTTATCTTCTAAATATGTAGTTTATGTGTGCTACACTACTTATTAACTCCATAGTTTGTGCATTACAGAACTGCACTATAGTAATGCAGTAAAATTTACAGTTATAATCCTATGTTGAAAGTTTTGCCTTTTTAACCACTACATAAAACAATAAAAGTTCCCTTTATTATTTCTCTGAACATAAACTCACCGGTGGAATGTGCTTAGTTTACAAAGTCATCTGTCTAGCAGCTACTATTTAGTCATAATTTACAGAAATTAATGCATTTCTTTGGATTTATCTTCATTTCAATTACATGAATAGTAAGTCCAAAATTATAGGTATTATTGATTAAACTGTGATTTTTTTTAAGGGGAGCTTGAACAGTAAGACCACAAATGTCTATATGCACATACAAGTGCATATGTATATGCATATGTACATACATACACATATATACCTACACTGAAGACATTCCACTATAGGGTTTTGAGTCTTTCCTGAACCATAGCTCTAATCTCATGAAAATAAATAGCAAAATAAGAATCACTACTGATGGAATAAATTCTCCTGAAAATTTATAATTAGGGAATGTCACAAAGAGCTACATCTCATTATTTCGTGAATATTACATTTTGCCTTGATTAGACAGCAATGAATTGTAGTAAACTTAGAATTAATGCATCATGTTGACTTAGAAAACAGAATCATAAAATAATTCAGGTAGAAAGAAACCTCTGGAGGTCATCTAGTCCAAGCCTTGCTCAAATCAAGGCTAATTTCAAACATAGGATGCTCACGGTCTTGTTGAGTCTAGCTTTGACTATTTCCCAGCACAGAGATTCCACAGCCTCTCTGAGAAAACTGCTACGGTAAGTACCACAATCACTGTGAAGAAATGTTTTTCACTTGTAAATAGCAATTTGGGACTGCTGCCCAATGTCCTCTCATTGTGCACGTTCAAGAAGAGAATCATAGAATGATCTTATCATTTCTATAACCTCTGATAGGTAGCTGAAAATACTGAGTCCCCCTTAGCTTTCTTTTCTTCATTAATGTCCTCTCAGGTTCTCTTCATATATTGTGTGCTTCCTGCTTCAGCTTCATAGCTGGTTCAATTTGCTCTTGAATTGAAATGCCACCAGCTGGAAAATGCATTCCAGTTAAGGCATCAGGAGTCCTAGGTAGAGGGGAATAATTATTTCTTTCAGCCTGCTGGCTAATGCAACTGAGTATATTGTTAGTCTTCATACAGATGCAGCACAAAATTTCATCAAAAGAAAAATTCTGAAATGTCAGTGGTGAGCCTACACAGTTGAAAACTGATTATGTTGACCAAAGCTACATATCATTCAGATGGTCTGCAGACTGCAGACACTCTCCATCTGGCAACATAAAGATCTGTATAATATCTTTATGTTAAATCAAAACTTATAGCAAAACAATTCATGTAAGAATACATTAAGATATACCCAAAAATTTCTGGTATGTTTTACCAACATGAGAAACAGGAACACTGATTTATCTTTAGAAGTATTCTGGAAAATGCAGAGCTTCCTAGGTAAAAGAAAGGGAAAAAAAACAACCAAACAAAAAACCCCCACCCCAAACCCCAAAGCTAAAACAAAAAAAAACCCCTCATACAAATATCTGAGATATAATAAAAGAAAACCAGCCTTGACTCAGCTTGAATTTATTCATAGCAAACTACAATGTTACTGCATGCCGATTAACAACCCTGCTGTGTAAATTAAATAGATGGGGGGAGGGAGGGGGTTGATATATCAGCACCTTCTTGGCACATACTGAAAGTTTATTAGACGCTAAAATAAAAAGGATATAATTGTCTGAATAACAGGAGAGATTACATGTATCTCA
This sequence comes from Aramus guarauna, assembly GCA_013400195.1. NCBI lineage: Eukaryota > Metazoa > Chordata > Aves > Gruiformes > Aramidae > Aramus > Aramus guarauna. The sequence continues at coordinate 202,497 of VXBL01010053.1, forward strand.
TATATTTATATAAATATATATGTGCATATGCAGACAGGAATTAATTCAATCCAAGATTAAGGCATTGCAAATATTAATTTCTTAATGAATATCCATTACAATATTCTTCTGCCTTGTTTTCCCTTTTATTCTATTTCAATAACGTGAATAATATCACTAAATTATCTTTTCTCTTTTCTGCTATCCACATGAAAACGAATGCCTTTAAAACAAAATATAAAATGGTAAATTTCAGATAAAGCATCAAAAAATTGCATGAAAAAATGTCTTGTGATTTTCCCCAAATATTTTTTTTTTTGTTCTATTTTGATTTTTATCCTAACATCTTCAGTCTTCACGCATTCACATAAGGAAACAAACACCAAAAACCTTAAAGGAATAATTTGAATACTTTTTTTTTTTTTTATGCCCATAAAATTTTCCATCTTTGGAGATAATACACCACAAAAATTATTAGTACTGCAAAACAGAGAACAAAATAACTGACCTGCATGCTTGCAAAATGGATATGAGACAAATAAGCTCATTATTCCAAGTGCATTATAGAGATAAATGATGGTCTTGCCATTGAAAACACCTTTACAATTTTCTTTCATTTTTCTTTTTCATTATTTCCTCACTCCTTTTAAAGAAAGTCTCATGTGCTAGGTAAAGAGACCTTATCCTCATAAGTTAATATATTTTCCAATCCCTACTTCTATTTGTAGTATGTCAGTGGACTTAGAATACTTTGAGAAAGGTATGCTTGTAAAAATATCGGTATCAGCAACTAACAAATGGGAATGTTATATACAACCTGGGAAGCAGTCTCCAATGTTTTCTGTACATTAAAAAATATTAAATATAGTTATACAAACAACTGAATGAGCCCTACTTTAATGGATTATGCTGTTTTGAACTTTTAACTAAAAGCCTTAAAAACCTAATTCTGGGTAGGGTACAGAAGAAGGGGATTGGACTACACTACCTGTAGAGAAATCTTTAGTGAAACACAGTTGAAATTATTAATTATCTTTAACCTTTTTATTTTTGGGGAAAAGCAATTCCTTACATATCTGACTGCGATAGCAGCCTCATGGCTTTGCTCTGCTTTGTTCAACCTTACTGCAAACAGCAGCTACACTGAGTAGACATAACTCTGTTGAAAGGGGTTGAAGGGTGGGATATTTTTTTTATTGATGTTAGCAGTGCACAGCACTTCACCTTCTGAACAATTATATTGCTGTCAAGCACGAAACAATGTTCTTACAACGATAAAAAAACCTGACAGGTTTAGACCTACTGAAGACTTCACACTAGGCGATACTAATCCATCACCACCACTGGCACAATTCGTTTTTGTGAAACTGCAGATCTAAACAAATACATTCTGCTAATTTACATCACTTTGATTTGTTTTCGAAGTTAACTAACATAAACATAACTCAACTCCTCAACTGCAGTAGGAAGTGATACATAAAAGGGTCAGATATACCTTAATTTCACAAATGGAAAAGAGTCTTTGCAATTCTATTAATTTATCCAGTTCTGAAACCACTTTGGAACAGGTCCTTGCCTTGCTGCACCCTCACAGAACGAGTAAAAGGAATTTCCTGATACTCTCCAAAATGCAGTTTTGTATGAAAGTACTGGTACACCAGTACTTACCCCAGAAGTTAGAGTATACCAGTGAAACTTCCTGCATTTAAGAAGACCAAGTTAAGTTACCAGAAGTATAAAATAACATGTCAGAATTAACAGGACCTCAAATTAATGAAATTAAAATAGATGAAAAATCTTTTTATTTTTAATATCTGTGTCTTCACAGTAGGATGTAATTTCTAAATCACGTCAGATTAATTTCTTGAGCAGCCTTGTCTAGGCAACTCATTGTAGGCAGGGAAGACTACAGAATTCTACCACAGATGTAAAAAAATAAAACACAACAGAGATTGATGGAAACACACTGCTCAGAGAAGGTTCAGAAAGTTGAGTTGAGTTTGGTTCACATTTTCATTATTACCTTTGCAAATATATATATATACTTAATTAAGTAATAATTGTTGAACTGAACTTAAATAAATAAATAACTTGTGACCTCAAAAAGCATACTTGTAAACAAAATAATTTAATGAAGATGTAGTCACCGAATAAGGTGGTAGAATTCAGTCTTTTTTCCCTATTTACTTAAAGATGATGAAATATTCCAGTGGACACAAAAGCTTAAGTTCTGCACCAGGACTGGAGATTGGATCCACAATAAATAGAATTAATGAAATGAAAAATTTTGAACAGAATTCCTCTATTTACAAATCAATACCCGTAATTTTGCACAGAATACTCCACAAAACTATTTAAATCAAAATTCTATTTGATGTCAATCCAGAAATTAGAATTAAATAAATACTGGGAAATGTGGAAAAAAACCCCAAAACCAAACAAACCACAAAACAAAACCCAAAACAGATTTTGGTAGTGGAATCACACTAAAGCACCACCACCTAGAACAGGTCACAGTCTAAAAGATAAAACAGTTATGAAAATGAACAGCTAGGAAATAAGTTCTTGTTTACATTTATCTATTAAACTACATCAACAGGAACTAATGCAGAATGTTTTGTCTCTTGCATTCATTAGTTAAATAAACGCAGAAGCCTTCTTCCTAAAGCTTTCTCATCCTAGGCATCTCTGATCTCAGCATGCTAGAAAACTGTTAGATAAAAATTGCATAATTATAAAGTACATAATTTGGTTATACTGAAAAAAGAAGACTTATTAATAAGAAGAAAAGAAACAAAATGGTTGTATATTTTTCAAGTTTACTGTATTCTAGGTATTGGCTAATATTTTTATTTGAAGTATGTTGCATACAGATATATAATGTAAATGAAAAGGATATTTTTTTGTTCTAAGCTAAATCAATATTCAGTCTTTACACACAGCTGTTGACAACTGAAAATGTATTATACATGACAGTGTTTACAGCTCACTTTTCTTATACCAATCCACAAAAGCTTTTCTATTATAAAAGAAATGAATGAGTGAAATGAATTATAACCTGCTCCCTTACAAAACAAATACATGTGCTGAATAAATATTAAATCACAATACCAAATAAGAAATCACTGCTTACCCAACTAATGAAAATGGAGTAACTGTCCTTGTTTATGTAGAACTATATGCACCACTAGAATTTAATGCCTCTGTTTCAAAGAATGACCTTTTCCACTGAAATACAAAACTTCTGAAAAGAACTTAAATACTTTGGCAACTCCTTAAATACCTAGGTCCTGGAGCACAATCCAGAAGCCTGTGTTTGGTGCTTCATATTTCTACCCATACGAAACAATCTCAACAGTGAAATCCAAACAGTTGTAGTGAATGGGGCTGCATCTGGCTGGAGACCAGCCACCAGTGGTGTTTGTCAGGGCTCAGTTGTAGGGCCAGGTCTCTTCATTTTTATCAATGATCTGGACGCAGGAGTTGAATGAACAATTACCAAGAACATCACTCTTTGAAAGGAGCAAACTGTGGTCACTCTTCTCCATAAATGAGGAGGTGGAAGTCACCTTTTATATAGTCATCAGAGTATTCACTGACGATCTTGAAGACTCAATGTTAATTGTGCTTTCACATCCACATCTATCAAATTCTAGGACTGCACCCAAGCCAGCTGAAGAAAACTAGCAACACTCCAAACAAAGTCTATGTGGCTTGGTATCTGAAGATTTTGCCTAAATGCTTAAATTATGCAAACTAAATTACAGAACATTACATTTTGCTTAAGTGCCTAAAAGAATTGGATAACTCAAGGTTTTTTTCACTTGACATTTATGCTCATTTTTCGGTACTATGGCCATGTATTACTATTATGTTCAATAATAAAACACTAAAACCTTAAATAACCCACAACTTTCAGTGTTCTGTATGGATAATGATCAATAAACAACCTGTTTAATATTCTGTTTTATTCCTATTGTGAAACACATTTCTCCAAGCAAAATTTACTCCAAGCTAATAAAGTACTAGAAACAAAATTAATCAGTTACCTGACTTTTCTGTGGTGCAATGCAGCATCTATCCATGTATGAGTATTTCACCAAACTTAATTATCTTCACACTTTCTCTTAGAGATTAAGTAGTTTTATTAACTCTATAGTATAAATCAGAAAAAGAAACACAGAATTTACAGTGGAAAAAAAGACTACAACTTTCCAAAAAGTTCAGTTTGGAAAGTTTGAGACTACATTGCTTAAAGCACTACTAACACTTCAAGAATCCTAAAACAAAGGCTCTTACATTTCCTATATAATGATTTCTCATCCAACATCTCAAGCAAGGTAACTATAAAGCAAGAAGTATTATTTTAGTGAACTTTTGTAGAAAAAGTGTAGTTTAAATTATTTAATATTACATAGAAGGAAATGTGATAATACTGTATGTAAATAAAGGCAATATCCAGTTTCCATAAGTAAAATTACATATTAAGAATGGGATGATAGTCCTTTGCTACACAAAATTGCTTCTATTTATCTTGTGTGTTGAAAGAGAAAGAAGAGATTTCATGGAAAATATTCTATATGATTCTGTAATTAAATATTGCATCATGTCTATGTGCAAGTACTTCAAATTAAGGCACACACAGCTTTGATTCTGGCATCTGAATATTTGATTTTGTATTACAATATTTTTAAGCATATTATATTACATAAAATTGTCTTTTCAAAAAAATCAGCAAAAAGAAATTCTCTATATTTTTTCTTAGAAATACCTGGACTATTTTTTGTTGGCATGTTTCCAGGCAAAACAAACAAAAAAGTGCATTAAGACTGATACCTGGCTTGGAAGATATTATCACCAGCAGAATGCTCCAAAACTTTTGTATGTGAAAACAGTAACAACTAGATGAATTTGGGGTACTGTGAATTAAAAATGTGAATCAAGAGTGAGAAATTGCACTTTATTTCTTAAACATGAAAAAGAAACGTTCCGTATTTAATCTGAGTAGCTGTTGTTCTGAGATTGAAGACAGATGGCATTTAAATGACCTTTGGAAAAGTTTCTTTTTCTCTACTGATGACAAAGAAAGCTTGGACACCAAGGTAAGACTAGGCAACTAACATTAATGTGACCAAGTCATGCAAGCTAACTCTCACTTTTTATTTATATTCTGAATGTTAAAAGGGGAATTATGAAGTTTGCACTGGTGTAAGTATGAATTAATGGATGACCTAAGATGAAAGCTATTCATTACTGACAATTATGTTTGCAATGAAAACTGAAAATTAGATGTAGGCCATATGGATTTCTTTAATGCTAAATCATTTATTTAAACATATTAGAAATTGTAGTAAATTTTGCCAGTCTAATGTTGTATAATTTTCTACAGTGTTTTTCAGCTCCAGATACACTATAAAGCCATTAATGACAGCAGAAAACAAAAAAAAAATTATCATTGTTTCTAATAGTATAATAATAAGCTAAATTTACCATCTGAAACAAGACTGAAGATCTGTCTAAATGATGCTGCATATTGTACATATTTTACATGGCTCTGTATTTGCGGATGGAAAGCTAAATTCCCAAGTATGCAATAAAAATGAAAGTTTCAAGTTTTGCCATTCTTTGAGCAAACCATCCAGTAGCTCTTGCTTTTATACTTTAGAAACATTTTAGTTGTAAATGAACCTCGCAACTCTTTCTTTAGTGAAAAGGAAACTTCTTTATTATGTCTACGATATAAGGGAAACAGTTAAAAGTATTGTATCTCAGGTAAACTATTAATCATCTGAATTTAATCTTGGACAGTTTTTAATATGTAACATCTAAAGAATTTATTTTCTCCAATAACAGAAATACTGATGCTTTATTTATATAAATCAATCCTTTATTCTCTGAAGAGCTAGTATACTTATGTAGATTTATATGAATTTACATACTTCTGTACAGAAGTTTTTTATCCCACATATTAAATTATTCTTTAAACTAAGTGAGATATTTAGTTTATTTAAGGCTGCGTAAGATATATGTGAGTGTCATACCTTCATGGTACTGAAAGCTTGACAATCAGAGCTTCAAAAGGATGGTTAGACACTAAGAAAGGCTACAGAATCAACTGAGCATTGAGTTAAATTCCTTACATCTTTCCCTTAGTAAACACACCAAAACAAACTATCTGCCTGTTGCCTGAACTGCAACATACTCCTGTGCTGCAACAAATTCTACGTAACTCCTGTGAGGAAAAAAACATCTTTTATTCATTGCCTCTAAGTTTCAGCTGACTATCTGCTTCCTACTCAGCTAAGGAATTTCCTACCCTCTCTGATACTATGGATTTCTTGTTTAGCAAATTCTCACTAATGACACTCTGAACTCCAAAATATTCCCTCTGCTGAGATACCTGTTAAGGAGAATTTGGCCTTCCTCCCACACAATTCATCTTTACTCAGTTTGCAGTATTCGTGACTAACGAAAGGGCAGCCTGCTTTTCTGTTGCACCTTTTTAACAGGACATAAGATATATTATCACTAACAAGGAAACAAATAGATTAGCATGTCTTAGATATTTAGAATTAAAGCCAAGAAGACTGGTTAGATCATTAATCTAATTTCTTGTATATCAAATATATTCTGCACATACAGTTCACCAATTACCTTGGGACTAAGCATAATTTCTGCTTTGGCTAGATTTTATTCAAATGCATGCCATCTTGAGATGACAATATCTAGAGATGGAAAATTCAACACTTCTCTGCAGCTATTCCAGTTTATTCCAATGTTTAAGCATTCTTTTCGATGGAAAAGTGTACCTTATTTCCAATCTGTCTAAACTGAACTGGCTTTTGCTAAGATTTCTCAAACTAGATTAAAGAGCTCTTTAGTTCACAGTAGTTTCTCCCTGTGGAGATACACTGTAATCAAGTACATCGTCTTCTCTTCCTTGTAATAAGCTGAAATAGCCTGAGCACTCTTAAGACATTCATTGCACGACATTTTCTCTTGTCCCGTAATCCTGTGTCTCTTTTCTGCACACCCTCCAAATGTCAAGTGCTATTTAAAAACGGTGACATGAGAACTACACAAAGTATTCCAAAATCCACTGTCACATCCAGAGATAAGCCCCCCCCCTTTTTTTTTTCTGCCACAGCACCACACTTGATCTTCTGTAGCTAAAATATCCAGACATCACATACCACATTGCTCTGAAATGCAAAGGTATTAGCTATATTCTTTTTTCCTTTTTCAAAAAAATCTCAATCTTCTTATTAGAGATGTTGCATACATCTGACACGATCTCACCTTGGCAAACCTTGTGTGTTTGTACATGTAATATATATATATGTAGATATGTATAAAGGTATACATACATACATCTAAATATGTACATGGTGTGTATATATACATATGTACAAGTTTAAAGATCTAAGTATCCTCAGGATCTTAGTCCTTAATCTGCTGGGTCCAGTTGATTTGTTTATTATAACAACTTTTTTTTTCCTTTTGCAATCAAATATGTTAAGTACCACCATACTTTATCCTTCATTTCAAGTAAAGTTTGCTCATCATCACATGAATTAGTTTTATCTTCAATAACTAGTGTTTCAAAAGTGGTCTTGCATAATGAGCTCATGAACTTATTTTGGCTTATTAACTATTTGGTAAAGAAAGCTAGCAGCTAATACATGCAGAAATGACTGGCTCCTACTTTTGTTAGCCATATTTAATTACTACACTTTGTATGTTAGTGAAGTTCAAATCTTCCATAATCTCTAGTAATATCTCTCACTTTTACAAATTAACAAGCAACAGCTTCCATTTACACATCTAGTTCTGTTAGTCTCTAACAGACACTTTTCTCTATTTTAACATTCTTCTCTTTTCAGTTTATCAGAACTTGTTTTATAAGCGCTATCCCTTATTATTTCCCTGCCTGTCACTCCATTTACCACTTTTACTTCTCATTTTCTTTAATGAATAAACACACATTTGTGGAAGATGTGCACAATATTCAAGTTGTGGTTACCTGTATAAAATCTATTTTCACACATGAACTAATAAAAGCTTTTCTAGCTAGCTGTTCTATCTTAACATTAGCATATAAATAATTACATAACACTAGAATTTGAGTTTCTTGTCCAATACAATTCCCTATGTTCTCTTCTTTTAGTCCTTCTTACCTGCAATTCTATTTCAAATAATATGCTTCATTCTTTATCCTTCTGCTCTATGGTATATAAGTCACTTGTGGGCACATTAAAAAATAATTAGTTTGTTAGTGTTAAATAATCCGTGCAGGAAGTTCTCCATGGTTGCTGTTGAGACTGTTCATTGCCCTGCCAATCTTGTATCATTCATAGACTTTATTGGCAGTGATTTAAATTTTCTTCCAAATTACAGATGATGAAAACATTGACTGGAACCAAACTTAATATAATAATATCATAATAGTATGCAATAATACCTCTCAAGGAACTTAGATCTCTGTTGACCTTAGTTAGAATTACTGAAAAATGTCATGGATGGAAATCATCTTTCTGTCAATGCTCTGCTGTCAAATCAGGAGAGAATGGAGACAAAATTTGTATGATGGGAAAAGGACAGAGAGAAACAACAATTTGGCATAAAGGGTAAGCGTAATCTTTGTTTTCCTCAAGTAGAACACATCACTAGCATCAACATCAGATCAGCCTTCATCAAGCATTAAACATGATCAATAGTACTTCAGTTCACTTTCAGGTTACTAGAGTTAGACTATTCAACTGATTAGAACTGGGGTTTGTTTCATTTTGCTTTTGTGTTTGGGGTTTTTTTTAAATAAAGTAGAGGATACCAACATTACATATATGCAAAAAAACCCAGATGTACTCCGAGAATTACTATCAAGGTAAATAATATATATAACCATATACATATAAAATTCTAACCAAAATCTTCTTAGTATTTAAAGTCATAAAATTAGCTTTAAAGTCATTTGCATTAGAGATTTTTTGTTGTTGTTGTCCTTAAACAATAAAGCAAGTATGTTCATATTTTAAATAATCCACCAGAGGGAGTTCTATGAATAAAATAGGAATATTGACAACAAACATGAACCCTTGGAATAAGAGTTTAAATATGCAACTTCCATAACATACCTTTTATTGAACACTAAAATTTTTAGTCAAGCTTAAGGCAAGAAAATGAGAGTTTAGTAACTATAGATTCAACTTGAAATTTCCAGGGTTCCAAAACACTGGTATAGGGGAAAATGAAATGCAGCTATGTGATACTGACTCTAATCTTTGATGGCATGAGTATTTTTGAGTAATTATTGAAGTAAATTAAATTTAACCTTAAAAACTAACTACTAGTCCTTTATCATGGGCAATACAGTGGTACAGAATATCCTCGTAAGTTCTGGTTTTAGCACCATCAGTGCTAAATGGCAGATTTCTGAAATATTTTCATCCCACAGAAAAAATCCAAGAAATATCCCCACAATTCTCTACATCTTGCTTTTGGTAAAGTTCTCCTTATGAAAGACACTGAGATTATAACAATACATTCAACACTATAAAACATTAGCTAAATAGGTTTACACTAAGTATGCTGTTCATATGGCACCATTTTAAAAGAAGTAATTCTAGGGGTTACAAATGAAGATAAAATATATGAAGAGTTATGAAGGAATATACAATAAACATAAAAGTTGAAACAATCTTAACAGAGTGATTCTAGAAGTACACTTTGATTGCCAGCTGTTATAAACCAGCATAGATCTAATGACTTTAATGAAATTATGTCAGTTTAAATTAGATGATTTTTTACTACTCTAATTACTTTTTTAGTAGTCAATGTAATCATGATCTCAAAATCAAGTAAAACTATTTCCTTCTAAGGAGCAACTGATCCTTCTTCTTTTGAAGCATGCTTTAATTTCTGAAGTAATTCAGAAACAGTCATCTTCAAACAGGCTTTTGGAATTCCAAGAGATTAGAAATTATTTAAAGGAATTACTGAAATAAAGAGGGTTTTTTCTTCTTTCTTTCTTTCTTTCTTTCTTTCTTTCTTTCTTTCTTTCTTTCTTTCTTTCTTTCTTTCTTTTTCTTTCCTTCCTTCCTTCCTTCCTTCCTTCCTTCCTTCCTTCCTTCCTTCCTTCCTTCCTTCCTTCTTTTTTTTCTTTTTATTTTTTGAGTCACTCCTCTTATGCTAGGGGAATGTCAACTATCCCTAACTGATAAAAGTTAGCCATTTCCCAGAAAATGTACACCCTTGCCCCTGAAATAATTACTGCTTTTATTCTGTGTCAGCATGGGTCATATTTTCCAAAAATTTGAAAAACATTTTATGAGTGTTTTAAGAGATAAAGTTAGCCAGTTTCTCACATACACTTAGAAACTAAGTACTGGCTGGGATAGTTAATTTTTTTCATTGTACCTAGTATGGGGGCTATGTTTTGGATGTATGCTGAAAACAATGTTGATAACACAGGGATGTTTTCGTTACTGCTGAGCAGTGCTTACACAGAGCCAAGGCCTTTGCTGCTTCTCACACCACCCCACCAGCGAGCAGGCTGGGGGTGCACAAGGAGCTGGGAGGGGACACAGCTGGGACAGCTGACCCCAACTGACCAAAGGAATATTCCATAACATATGATGTCATGCTCAGCATATAAAGCTGGCGGGAAGAAGAAAGAAGGGGAGGACATTCAGAGTTATGGCATTTGTATTCCCAAGTAATTGTTACATGTGATGGAGCCCTGCTTTCCTGGAGATGGCTGAACACCTGCCTGCCCATGGGAAGTGGTGAATGAATTCCTTGTTTTGCTTTCCTTGAGCGTGTGGCTTTTGCTTTACCTGTTTAACTGTATTTATCTCAACCCGTAAGTTTTCTCACTTTTACCCTTCTGATTCTCTTCCCCATCCCTCTGTGGGGGAGTGAGTGAGCAGCTGTGTGGGGCTGAGCTGCCTACTGGATTTAAACCGCAACAGGTGAATAGTCACAGTAGAATTAGAGGATCTTCATAAAAACAGACACATGTATCTGTTAAAGTGTATGGGACTTCAACAGAAAGAAGATCCGAATTCCTTAGTATTTGATGGGATTAGGTCAAGTAATTTCAATTACTTAGATCTTGGTTTCATCTTCACTAAGTTGTGGATAAAAATACCCACTTGTAATTATATAAACTAATTGGGATTTTTACTAAGTACTGCTAAGGGTGTAAGGTAATAGAGTGCAATTATAATAGAGAAATGCAGCAATTTAGCACCTGCTTATAATAGTATTTATTTGTAAGTGTACAGGTTGCAAACAGTGATAAAGATCACTACGTGCCCAGAAATCTCCAAATAAACCACAACTGCAATGGAGAGATATTTGACAAATCCCACTCATTTCATCTGGAGTCTCAATGACATTGATGGAGGCAATGAAAACATCTCATGAAGAGCAGAAAAAAAGGAGAGGAGGCTAAGAATGAACAGCATACCCAAGCAGTGAAGCTAACATACGCTGTCATTTCCAGTAATCCTTATTGATTTCTCTGTATTTTCTGCATTTCCAGCTTAATTTTTAAGGCTTCAGTTACATATTCTCTGTATAGCACACAATTACTACATACAATTATTAAAGTGTGTTACTACTTCAAGTGACCAAGAGGTCAAACATCCATTCAGCATGTATGGAAAGATAGTAAAGAGTGGAAACCAAAAAGGAGGGAAGGAAAGAAGGAAAGCAGGCAGCAAGAAGAGAGGGCAGGAAGAGAAAGAGAGAGGGAGGGGAAAGGGACAGATGGAAAGTGAAAGGGAGGGAGAGGAAGGTATAGAGGAAGGAGAAGGGAAAAGTGGAAGAATTTATGATATTGGGAAAGACAGGGAGAGGCAGAAAATGAAATTATGTAATTCATTAGATAGGTCTACAATTCTTGGTCTACCCTTCTCATGTATTTCACATGTTGAGCATATAAAATCACATGTTGATCTTATTGGTGCTGTATACATTCACTGTTTCTTTTTCAGAAAAGACTGCATAAAGAAAGCTGATCAAATGCAGTTGATGAGCTTTTTAATAAAGATGTAATTGCAGCTTTCTGATTTTTAAATAAAAGTACATGGGTCAGAATATTTCAAAATCATTTTTTTTAATATGGCCCTCTGTCCAAGGTATCATCTATTACAAAGTCTTTAACACTTTTAAGTCTAAATGATTTATAAAAATGTAACAGGTTTTAAATTATATATTTCCATTGAAAAAAAAAAAGAAAGAGAAAAGAATTATTTCTGGTAAGGAACATTTCCAGTCAAAATAAGGCAATATGGTATTTCTTAGTGCCAAGCAAAAAAGTATGATGACAGTTGTCAAGGGGGAGGGGGCAGGGAGAAAGATAGTGTGATGCTGCAAAGTTCAATTTAATAACTGAACCAAAGCAGCGGATAAGCTGTGTCAGGAAAAACTTCACACTCCCACTCATACAACCCACACACAATTCTAGTTACTGAAGCTGGTCCTAAATGTGAGTTGGCATAGTGGTGCCTGGGGAAATGCAACACTTGCTCCAGCTCACTGTCAGATATCTACACAATATCCCCCATTGCCTGCCCTTCTGGTCCCAGTCTCTATTACTGGTGAGGTGTCACACAAGCTGCTAATAAAATCAGTCCATGATGATACCATGAACCATCTTTCCACCACCTTCAGGTTCTGTTCTCCTCCTGCTTGCTGACCCATAGCCTGTACCAAGGCTTATCACACTCTGTCTTACACTTCTGTATTGTACTGTCTGCCATGGCTCATTATATTCAGTCACCCACCTCCTCATTAAGGCAAGGTTGTGATGCTTCCATGAATAAACTCTAAAACTCTGTGAAAGTTTGCAATACCACAAGAAATTTCTAAATGTGAATAAAATAAAATATTTTATAAACCAGCATTCACCACAATGTTAAGGCTCAAGCTGGAGTAACATGTCAATGAGATGGAAAGACCCAATTCTTGTCTATTAATAATTAATATATATATTTTTAATACAGATTGAGTAAGTCAGAACACGCACCTTTCTGTTCCCCTGGCTCCAATCAGGAAGAAATACTTGAAGATGATGTTTTTTCCCAGTAACTCTGTGTTATGATTCTCTAACATCTGCCACTATGGTATTGAAGGACACCTGTACATTGACAGAACACTGTAAAGCTTCAGGTTTTGATACTGCTTCAGGGAAAAGCAGGGCTAACCATTACTCTAAACTGTTCTCTTTTTTTTCCCAGTACTGAAAGCATCAAAAATGGTATCATTCTTTGAGATTTTATCATCTTTATTTTTGTATGACTGCAAATTCTTCCTGTCTTAGTCAACAGAGAAAAGAGCTGTTTACCCTGCATTATACCGAAAACATTAATGCTAGACAAGATCAGAATGAATACTCCATCACTCTCAAGTCTTCACTATTATCACAAAAAATTAATCATCAGGTATGTCTTGCCCTTGGAAATGAGGAACACTATCTCTGAATCAGTAACTCAAGATGTCTTTTTGCTTCTGAAAGACAAATCACACAGTCTCATCCTGACTGACAACAGATACTCCTTAGTACACCATCCAGTGCTTAAGATATAATCTCACAAGTGATATGTGTTCTGTATCACAGCTTAATGAAAATAATATTAAAACTAAATTGTAAGCTCTCAGGATGCACCATTTTAAGAATGGGAGTCACTGATGATTGCAAAAAGCAGAATAATGACTAGAGACAAGAATCTTGGTGATGGAGTTTCTGCAAACTAGGATTTCTACTGGTCATATACTTGTCTGTTTACTTTCTCAATCATAGCCTAATGCCTAAGGATGACTTTTCTATTGTATCCCACTCCTGTACTTTCCCTTCCTCTGTTTCTCCTGTCGGAGTTTCAGCTCAATCATCCTGTCCTGTGTTATTTCCTTGACCCCTCCCACCGGCTATGTATTCTAGCTAGGCTATCCCCTCTTCTCTATTACCCAAGAAGCTCACAGAAAGCACTAGTGGGTCTTCTTTCTACCCTAAAGGACCTAAAGTATTGGGAATAGCAGACAGAAAATACATTTCCAGGTTAAGTCATGCTTTCTTGGTACCCCTGAACAGGAACTTCAATACATGCATTTTCAGATAATTTAGAAAATTAGAATTCTAATTTTATACTACGCATACCATCTAAGTATTCTAGAGGGGTTTTGTATGTAGTGACTCTTGGATACCCTTTCATTAAAACAAAGACTATTTATCCCCAGTACTGGGACACACCCTTCTAGTCTTGCCTAAGACATGTGCAAACATCAGGTATTAGATTTTACTCTAGTTTGCAGATTCAAAGGCTTTGAATTTACAGCTAAAACATTCAGCTGTCTTGATTCTCATCTTCACTGTTTTCCATGAATGCCAAGAAAACCACCTAAATCACTGTCTTTGGTACCATTTTTTTTTAGTGTGATATTTGCAGTTATGTATGTGTTGACACAGATTCATGGTAACTGATTTTCCAACAATGCTTTTTAGGTTAAGAGTCTGCTTGCCTCTATGGACAGTAATTTATTTGTGCCTACAGTTTAGTGAGATGAAGCAGATTTTATAAAGTGATATATTCTTCACTCAAGAGATTGAGATGTAGGTCTGTTGACCTGGCAGACAAACCATCACCAGACCCACTGAAGAAAGAAGAGACATATCAGAGTACCCTGAATATGAAATGATATTTCTGCTAGCACTCAGGTACATAGTTAAGTACTAGTTTGATGGGATACTAATGTTGCTGCTGAATACTCAGGTTTATGGAACTAGAATAAACTTGAAAAACAAATCAAAACAATAGGAACTGTTGAGTCCTGTGTATAAAGATGTAAAAAGATCATTCAGATGAGAGTGCTACTTTTCATAGGAGCACTCTCTAGGAATAATACAGCATTCTGCATACTAACCTTTTTTAATGTGGCATTTAGGCAATAAAATGGAAGTTCCTGATGATAAAGAAGCCATCAAATTGTGATTAATGCACTATAGACTATTTGCTTAACTATTTTCCTGTAGATTTCACAGCATTTTACTACCAGCAGTTGTCTTCTCTATTTCCTATTAATTATCTTGTTGTCCATATGCTAGTTCTTGAAATGTTCTTACTTTCCTCTTCTCCTACTGTGTCTTGATGGAGTGGTACTGTAATGTGCCATGCCACAGCTGTATTAAGCAGAACTTATAAAAAAGCAGCACACTGTGCTAAGTGCTGATTATTACTTTCAAACAAGCATCTTAAAAATATCAGAAGTGTGAAAAGTGATCTGTGAAATACAATTTATTCTCAAAGAAGAAAAAAGAAATTGGAAGCAAGAGTCATAATAATAGTCATAATAAAAGTTTAATGTCATAAAAAAAGAAAAAAGAATGACACTGTAATATTTTAAGAAAGTCATACTATCAAGAGAAATACACTAGTTTAAGCTTAGTTTTGTACACAAAGATCAAATTTTTTGTTTTGGTTGAAAGTAAGCATCAGGAGCATTTGGGGACTCTTGTTTGTGTTTCCACTGTTTCAGTCTTTTTCACTTTTGTGTATTGCCAGTATGTCTTTAAAATAGTAAAATGGAGATAATTTTAAACCTCAAAAAATGTATTTCCAGGTAAGGCATAAGTGATACAGTGATTTCCAAAATGTTTTTCTTTTTCATCTCTGCATCTCTGGTTTTATTATTTATTTCAATTATTCTGGTTTCTTTGGAATACTTTCAAGTTAATTTTACTAATCCAAAGGATGTTAGAGAAATAAGAGCTTGAAAACCCCAAACAATTGGAGTTTCAAATTAACACTCCTACAACGAGAATTTAACTAGAAAAGCGATCTGCTTTCTTTAATCAACATTCTGTGTAGACCTAAGAAGTACAGACATAATTAAACTTTTTATTCCAAGCTAGTGTATTTAAAATTAACTCCTTTGAAAGGAAAATATATAAGCAATCTGAATATAGAATCATAGAATCATTTAGGATGGAAAAGATCTTTAAGATCATCAAGTCCAATCATAAACCTAGCACTGCCAAGTCCAACCACTAAACCATGTCCCTAAGCACCACATCTTTATGTCTTTTAAATATGTCCAGGGATGGTGACTCAACCACCTCCTTGGGCAGCCTGTTACAACGACTGACAACCCTTTCGGTGAAAAAATTTTTCCTGATATTCAATCTAATCCTCCCCTGGTGCAACTTGAGGCTGTTTGCTCTTGTCCTATCGCTTGTTACTTGGGAGAAGAGACCAACACCCACCTCACTACAACCTCTTTTCCCCTCAGCCTCCTTTTCTTCAGGTTAAACAACCCCAGTTCCCTCAGCAGCTCCTCGTAAGACTTGTGCTCTAGACCTTTCACCAGCTTTATTGCCCTTCTTTGGACACACTCCAGCACCCCAATGTCCTTCTTATAGTGAGGGGCTCAAAATCGAACACAATACAGAGGGACAACCACTTTCCTTGTCATAGAAGGATACCAGGTTAGTCAAGCAGGACCTGCCTTTCGTAAACCCATGCCATGAAGTCCCTCATGAGAACAAGGGCTAACAATTGTGAGACTTCTCCCAGATGCTTATAGAATATTTCATCTGCCTCTTCATCAGGGTTGGTGGTCTATAACAGACTCCCACCATTACATCTGCCTTATTGGCCTTCCAACTGATTCTTACCCATAATCACACAACCCTATCATCACCATCATTAATCTCTAGACAATCAAAACATTCTCTAGCATACAGGTGTACCTCACCACCTCTCCTTGCCTATCCCTCCTGAAAAGTTTATAGCCAGCCATTGCAGCAGCCCAGTTCTGTGAGTCCATGTTTCTGTGATGGCAACTATCTCATAGTTTTCCTGCTGCACAATGCTTCCAGCTCCTCCTGTTTGTTGCCCATGCTGTGTGCATTGGTGTAGATGCACTTAATTTTGGGCTATTGATCCTGCCCCCTGGAAGCCATGCTTTTCTGTGTCCACATGTCAAAATGAACATGATACATAACACTTTTTTTCCAGGGACACCTTTCCATATGTAAGAGAAGAATAAGAATTACTAATTTATAAAAAGTCCCAGAGACTTAATGTTCAGTGACATTTCAGCAAGGTTTTGACACAGCATCTTCTCACTTCTGTTGTCAGTGGTGCAGGAATAAATAGTAAGTTGTATATGTGCACAACTATGTGATTTTTAAAGAGTATGTGTTACTTTTTGCAGTACATGATCTCTTGAATACTGAATCTTCCAAATTTGTGACAAGAATCCACAAGGTAAAAAGCATAAACCAGAAAAATTAGTTTTCTATAGTTTGATTCCAATCCTCTCTCCCCTTGAAAAATATGTTTAATGGATTAATATGTCCATTTTAGTTATATATCTATGGAGTAACTTTATTTTTCAATTAAATTACACTGATTTTTTTCCCCAGCATGTCCCAAGATAGTTTCTTACACATTTAATTTATATTAAACTAGAGCCAAAAATCTCAAAAACTTAAATGCTTCTTACAACACCAATTCACTTTTAAAAGTGCATGCAATGTGCACTAAAACCAATGTTCTCATTACACTACAGTAGCTGCAACATTTCCAGTTCGGTAAGCAATAAATTGTTTCAAGTTAAAAACAAATAAATACTGCTATGCATGGAAATGTCCTATTTTAAAAGCGTTTTTCTCAAAGTATTTTCCTCAAAACTATTCTTTTTTCTTTTTTTTTTTCTCCAAGTGGAACACTTGGAACATAATATATTGCATTTTTAGACAAAGAAATGTTCAGCAATATGAGTAACAATGTCACCTTCCAGTGTGTGACAGTCGAGTACTGTAATCTATCACAATATCCTCTGGTGGCCGGACAAATGTTTAAATAGGGCTTTTGAAGAAGCAACAATAAAACACAAAATAAAACTCATGACAAAAAAAGTTCTGTTCCTGTCTGGAGTCACTCTAGTTTTCTATGAACACTATCTATCCTAAGAAAAAACATCCATTGAGTGTAGGATGCCACAAAATCTGAATACAGCCTGTACAGGTCTTCTTGCAGATTTATATTTGCTATTTACAGTGCAAGTAGGACATTTTGTACAATAATATATTTTGGAAATGTATGCCTGACAGAGCATAAGAAACAGAAAATCGCAGAACGCTTTAAAATTTCAGTGTGTTACTGCTAACTTGTTGCTAACATATTACCAATAGCTTGTTGCTAATAAAAGTCAATTAAATGTTAGCTCTGCTAATCCCATCTGTTGCACATTGAATAAAAATGAAATAAAAAAAAATAAAAAAAAAATTGAACTTTTGCTTCATGTTGTCCCTCGATTCACAGCTCATATCTAAGACCACTGAAAAGATACAGGAGATACATTTAATAGCCTCATAGAATAATTTTTGTTCAAACTGACTTCTGGAGGTCATCTAGTCAAACTCCCTCCTCAGTGCACATCTAACTATGTCAGGTTACTCAGTGACATTTTCAGTCAAGTCTTGAATGGCTCCAAGAACAGAACTCGAAAACTCCATTGCTTCTTGCTTTTCTAGTATTTGACTACCCTCATAGTTTAAAAAAAAAATAAAAAAAAAATTGAACTTTTGCTTCATGTTGTCCCTCGATTCACAGCTCATATCTAAGACCACTGAAAAGATACAGGAGATACATTTAATAGCCTCATAGAATAATTTTTGTTCAAACTGACTTCTGGAGGTCATCTAGTCAAACTCCCTCCTCAGTGCACATCTAACTATGTCAGGTTACTCAGTGACATTTTCAGTCAAGTCTTGAATGGCTCCAAGAACAGAACTCGAAAACTCCATTGCTTCTTGCTTTTCTAGTATTTGACTACCCTCATAGTTTAAAAAAAAAATAAAAAAATAAAATAAAAATCCTAACATCCAGTCAGGATTTCCAATGTTCCAATTTGTGTCTGTTACCTATCACTCTGCACCTCCAAGTCTGGCACCAACTTCTCTGTATCCTCCAATCAGGTAGCTGCACCAGCTTTTACTCATATGTCATGTACTCCAGCATCCAACCAGCTTGGTGACCTCCAGTGGACTCCCTCCAGTATATCTGTGTCTCTCTTGTACTGAGGAACCCAAAAGTAGACACAGCACTTCATATGTGGTCTCATGGGTGCCCAGCAAGTAAGGATCACTCTCATTAAAACGTCCCAGGATGCTGTTGGCTGCCTTTGCTGCCAGGGTACATTGCTGGCTGATGTTCAACTTGGTGTCCATCAGGACCCCCATGCCTTTTTCTGCAGAGCTACTTCCTAGACAGTTGCTCTCCAGTCTGTAGTGGTGCATGCAGTTATTTGTCCCCAGATTGTAGGACTTTGAATTTCCTTTTGCTGAACTTTGTGATGTTCCTGTCAGCCTGTTTATCCAGCCTGCCCTCTAAATAGCAGCCCTGTCCTCAAACATATTGATCATCTCCCTCTGTCAGTTTGGTGACACCTGCAAACTTGCTGAGTGAGAACTCCACCTTGTCATCTAGATCACTAATAAAGATGTTAAACAGTACCGAACCTAGAAGCGATCCCTGAGGAACATCATAATTTACTGGTCACCAACTGGACTTTTTACTACCAATCACAACTCTTTGAGCCTGTCAGTATGGAGTATTGTTACAATATTTCAATATACTGCAGGATGTGCTGTTGTAAATTGAACTGAATAGGAAAGGTTTTACATATCAGTCCTTGCCCACTCCACCCCACCAAGTTTTAACTCTGAAATTCTGTGGCTTAGATAATAAACATAACTAATAACATGATCACTGAAGCTCTCCACCATAAAAGATCATTAAAAAATTTGCATAAGGCACACACTTCACATAAATGAAATGGTTGCACCATCTGCACTATAAACAGAATTCTTAGTAACTTAAAGGGTCTATATAGAGTCAGTACATGTCACCGAGATTACTTACGTGCTTACAATTAAGTTTGAATAATGTTTTGCTGTGCTGGGACTAATGGCCCTTGCAGTGTGACGCACAGAACTGCATTTATGAGAGACTAAACACCTTCTACCACTTCATTCAAAGGCACCTGCAAACACTCTTCATCTCCCAGGCTTAGAATTGTAACATATGTTAGGGTCCTTTATATTCCTAACATTTTGACTGGGTTACAGACACATCAATCACTTTATTCATATATGTTTTTCTGCTCATGGAAATTTTACTTACAGCCGTCCCCCTACTCAGTGCCTCAAAGTAATTTGAAGATTTTCCAAGTTTATGTTTAGCAATTCATCTTGGAATATGGTGAAATAAAAAAGTGGATCAAGCTCTACCATCTCAGTTGTCAAACTGCAGTTTCAAGATGCAAGTTGATCACTGAGCTTTAAGTGAACTTTCTTGAGAGGTAAAGCACTAATAGTTCTATCTATGAGGTATTTCAGTTTTCCATTTGAAACAATCAGGCTTCAGTCAAATGGCATGATACAACAGGGTTTCAGCATTGGTGGATAAGGGAAGAGCAACTGACGTGATCTACCTAGACTTGTGCAAAGCATTTGACACTGTCCCACATGACAACCTTCTCTCTAAATTGGAGAGACATGGATTTGATGGATGGACAACTTCCTGGATAAGAAATTGGCTGGATGGTCACACTCAAAGAGTTGTGGTCAATGGCTCAATGCCCAAGTGGAGACCAGTCATGAGTGGCATTCCTCCAGGGTTGGGACTGGGACTGGTGCTGTTTAACATCTTTGTGGGCAACATGGACAGTGGGATCAAGTGCACCCTCCGCAAGTTTGCTGATGACACCAAGCTGTGTGGAGTGGTCAACACGCTAGAAGGAAGGGGTGTCATCCAGAGGGACCTTGACAGGCTTGAGAGGTGGGCCTGTGCAAACCACATGAAGTTCAACAAGGCCAAGTGCAAGGTCCTGCACATGTTTTGATGCAATCCCAAGCACAACTACAGGCTGGGCAGCAAATGGATTGAGAGGAGCCCTGAGGAGAAGGACATGGGGATATTGATTGATGCAAAGCTCAACGTGACCAGGCAATATGCACTGGCAGCCCAGAAAGCCAATTATATCCTGGGTGGCATCAAAAGCAGTGTGACCAGCAGGTCGAGGGAGATTCTCCCCTTCTAGTCTGCTATTGTGACACCCCACCTGGAATACTGCTTCCAGTTCTGGGGCACCCAACATAAGAAGGACATCAAGCGGTTGGAGTGAGTCCAAAGCAGGGCCACAAATATGATGAGAGGGCTGGAGCACCTCTCCTATGAAAACAGGTTCAGAGAGTTGGGGTTGTTCAGCCTGGAGAAAAGAAGGCTCCAAGGAGACCTTTGTGTTGGGTTTGCATGACAAGGTTTTGGTAGCGGGGGGGCTACAGGGGTTGCTTCTGTGAGAAGCTGCTAGAAGCTTGCCCTGTGTCTGATGATAGAGCCAATGCCAGCCGGCTCCAAGACGGACCTGCTGCTGGTCAAGGCCAAGCCAATCAGTGCCTCTGGGATAACATATTTAAGAAGGGAAAAAAATCAGTTAGAGAGAGAGCTTTTGCAGCCAGAGAGAGGAGTGAGAAGATGTAAGAAACTC
>VXBL01010053.1:224075-238449 GCA_013400195.1 Aramus guarauna
TGGGGAGGAGGTTTGAAGCAGGGAGTGAAGTTGAGCCCAGAAAGATGGGAGGGGTGGGGGGAGGTGTTTTAAGATTTGATTTTATTTCTCATTCCTCTACTCTGTTCTGTTTGGGAATAAATTAGATTAATTTCCTCTCCCTAAGTTCAGTCTGTTTTGCTCGTGATGATAATAAGTGAGGGATCTCTCCCTGCCCTTATCTCGACCCACAAAGCTTTTTGTTACACTTTTTCTCCCCTGTCTATTGAACGAGGGGAGTGACAGAGCGGCTCTGGTGGGCACCTGGCCCCCAGCCAGGGTCAACCCACCACAACCTTACAGCAGCCTTCCAGTACCTGAAGGAGGCCTACAGGAAAGCTGGAGAGGGACTGTTTACAAGGGCATGTAGTGAAAGGACAAGGGGGAATGGCTTTAAATTGGAAGAGGGCAGATTTAGATATAAGGAAGACATTTTTGACTGTGAGGGTCTATTACAAACTTTGAGCAATGAACATATAATGGTTCAAAGTAAAGTACATTTTAAGAAGTCATATTTTCTAAAAAGTATTTCATCCCAATAAGGTTGACATCACAATTTTGAATTTTACTTTATTCTGTTTTATAGAGAGACAGATAAGACCATATACTACAACTAATTTCTGGTAAGTATCACAAGCTGATAAATTCCCGACTTTAGTCGTTAGCTTCCCTCTATGTGAAAACCACGATAACTACAAGAATAAAGAACTGATATTAAAAATGTGTTAGAAAAAAATGCATTTGCTTTAGCTTACTGATATTTTCTATTTTGCTGCTTTTTTTGTTTGTTTGTTTGTTTGTTTTAAGACATCACATGTGTATTTCACTGTACCATGACATAACTCTGACCAAAAAATTAGGAATTTAAAGTTATTAGGCATATGGCTTTGCAGATTGAAAATTTACAGAAATTGACAAGGTAGCAAAACCCCAGATTCTAATTAAGAAGTACAGAAGTCTTAAATCAAGAGAGACATGGATATTTGTGCTTTCATTTAAATTAGCAGATTCATTAAAAAAATAAATAAATACACAAACCAACAACCCACAAACACACAAAAAACACAAACCGAAAAAAAACCCCATAAGCCCACATCATAAAACACTGGCAGGAAAACTTCATACCTCGGAAATAAAACAACCCACATAAAACCTGATGTGCCTAAAAAAAAGAAACCAATGAAACTTTGCAATTTTGCTCTTATTTTTAATTTCTTGCTGCTAATGATTTAAGTTAAAACGTTCCTATCCAACTTCCATTTCTAAAAATTATGGGGAATGCAAAGATAGAAATTTCCAACTTTCATTGTTCACTAACTTTTTATGAAGTCTACCTTTCTCTCTTGCCCCACCACCCTCATAAGATGCTATTTGGAAAGTGTATTTTTTTAAAGATTTTTCAGATGATCTCTGGTTTTCCTTCACTGCTTTTCTTATTGTCATTTCCTCACTGCCTCCCCTCCTCCATGCACACATTTTTCTTTTCCTCGCTTATATTTTGAATTTCAAAAGAATAATTTGATATTTGACACTGAACACTAAAAATGTCAGTAAATACAAGGGATATCATAACTTTGCTCATGGAAAGGGATACATAACCGTGCAGTTAGTGAATTTTAGTTCCATTAAAAGCTTCCTCCAGGCTCAGCAAAGACTCTTTGCATTTTCAAAAAAGTTTGTCACCTTTGAATTAAGTCAAGACATACTTGTGTCAACTATGCAAACAAAAATTTGTATTCATGGCTTCTACGAATTTCATGGTTCAGGGGAATTGAACAGTTATCTAATGTGACAAAAAACGTGTGTTGGAAATTACATATCTCCTGAAGTCTACAGGATTCTTAAATTCAGTGGTCTGCTCTTCAGCAGGTATTTCTTTTTTAGTATAATGAAATTTCAACCTCAAATGTCTTGCCCTCATAACACATTATGTAAAAGCCCAAGGCAAACTGATTATATATATACTTTTATATATATATAAATTATTTTTTTAATGAACAACACTGTAATTCAGAACTTATAAAATATCAAGTCTGACACTAGACAAGGAATTGCTTTTGAAAAATGAAGATTAAAACATTTATGGAGATTCAATGAAGCAAATTCTTTTCATGAAAATATACTGAATTTCATTAAAGTGCTATTGTGAAGAGAATTGTGAATGACTTTATAATTAAAACTAATTGGTGGAGGAAAGCCATTTGCCAGGTACGATGCAGTCACAGAGTTATCCTAAGGTTCCAGCACTTTAAATGAGTACCTCAACTAAGGGCTACAGAGTCTTTTTTTTTTTTTTTTCCAATCAATTAATATTTAATTTCATCTATGAGATTAACTAAGAAGCAAGATTATTCCAAGATGAGATTTGAGTCATATCTCAAAATTACTACACATTCTATCACATATGCCATGTCTATAACTCTAATTTTTGCAAGACTATTAAAAATCTTTGTCTTGTTCCCTCTTCCCACAACCAGTGCAGAATTATTGTGTCTCTGATTTTTTTTTTAATCTAAAAAAATTTATGGTACAGGTCTACTATTTCCTGTCAGGTCTAGCTGTATTTCTCTATAGCATTATGGTTAGTGGAATAAAAACTATTATTTTTGCTTTTGACAATTCTTGGCTACAATATTTAAGAGACATACAATGGGGTCAAAAAGAATTTCTTGCGCCTTCCCTAGAAATCAGAAACACTCAAACTTTTAAAGCTGCATTCACTATGTTATCCTGCCTTCCTATTAGAAGCTTCTTAAGCTATTTATATTCTATAGCTTTCAAAGAATGGTAATTTTTTACAAGCAAACAACCACACCATATGCCAGAGTTAAGGGACTACCATTATTTCCTATTCACAACAAACGACCTTTTAGAAGGATACCTTGGAAGAGGAGTCATAGAGCCAGAATTTGAGATACATCACTTGTAATTCTTAAAGAAAGTACCCTGAAAAGCCTTAAAGAAAAGGCCTTGAAGCTCTCTTGAAATGATGAGAACTTTTTTAAAACAAGGATTTCCCTATCTGTTTTTAAGCAGGGCTTCCCCTCAAATCCTCTACATGAGAGAAGTAGTTTTTAACAAACTCCTCCTTGCTCTACATTTGCTCTCGTCCGAGTCCATACTATTGCCCTGGAGTCTGAAGGAAAAAATAATGCTTTCTGTCACCTCAGACACTATGCTCTTCGCTCTGCTCATCACTTTCCTACCCCTTCTTCACATCACAAGATCTCTGTTTGCTGTTCCTCTACTACACTCTCCAGGATATTTTCCTTGCATTCTAGAAGTTTTTCCTGGTTATGCATGCATGTGGAAGAAACAATCACTTGTCTACTTTGTAGATTTTCTCTGATCCAGAGTGTTGTAGTCAAGACAGGCAATAAAGCATCCTTCCCGCACTCACAACTGGTCATCCACACCCTTTGACACAAACAATTAATCAAATAGATGTCAGCTGCCTCATACCTAAATGTGATGACACAATGCCTATGAAAATATCATGTATTATGAAGCTTGACTTTTAGGATTATGTTTTCACTGGTTCAGAAGTTTAATCATGTACAGAAAAAATATTGTAATTGTATAACTGAATAGATGTGATTGTGATGTGATTGTCTGTCTTTCTAGCAAAGAGAGTGTCACTATCGTGCATGCTTGTAGATGTAACTGTAGTTACATCAGAGCTTGCTTATTAATTACAACTGACTTGCTCTTTGATCTTCCATCTTTTGTTGGGGGTTTTCCCATTACGCATACTTCAGTTTTTAGACCTGATCATTAAAAACAGTAATAAATTATATCATATACCTCATATCTTAGAAATGAGCACAAATCTTTGTGAGCTTTGTGATACATCAGATGTGTAGCAGCCACAAGTCTTGAAATATACTGTAAGGAGTAATTTCATTCACCCCAAAAATCTTTCAATAAATTGTTTTATAGAATCATGAGAATTTTTTAAAATCGAGGTTTTTCTCTATTAGGGTTTTATAATTTTTTTTCATTGTTCATTATACTGCTTTTCACTCAAAAAACCAAAAAAACACCAAAGTGATACATAAATCTAAAAATATATATTGATAAAAAGGTTGATTTTTTCCAACTCATACCTGTTCACTTCTAATGCAATTTCATTCTAAGCTACATCAGATGAATTCTGTTCTGACATCTTATTCCTCTCCACTGACAGACAAAGGCTTAACTGACTAGCTTGGACGTGGAAAACGACATTTTAGATGTCTAAATACAGAGAAAATTAAAACCAGTCATAGAACTAGCTCCATAAGTGTAAAATGGATATAACTACCTGAGCTGTAGTGGTAAGAAAAACACAGTTAAATCTGTGCATTACAATATGGTATTATTTACAGAAAAGAATAAATAAAATCAGGACATAACTGCTGGACAAGCAAAGCAAATTCATTGAAACCTGCTGCATTTCTTCAATAATAATTTCAGCATAGACCTTAAGGGACCATTATTTCTCAGAAATTATATGTAATCTACTCTTTATGTAAACTTAATTTCAGGAGCTAGATGTTTTTAATATTGTCAAACTATGAAGAATCAAATGGCTACTGATACAATTTAGTTTCTGAATAAGTAGCATATTTTTGCTTCATTGATTCCAATTAATTTTTAATATTAATGCCAAACCTAGTCTGTCAGGTGTAACTGGAAACATTTAAAATATTGCCAGATAAAATTCTTTATGTCTTCAACTTTCTGTTTTAATCTACTTCACAGATGAATAAAAGGAGGGATAATTCCTGACACACACAAAAAAAAAAAATCCCAAAACTTCCATTGATATTGCTCCTGTGCAGAACAATGCTTACAAAGCTTCCCTAAAGCTAAACAACAAGGAATAGTGATTAAAATGTATGTTAAGGACTTATGGATTCTTTTTACGATTATCACCTGTATGTGGACATGCCTCTAATTAAGGCATACACTGTTCTAAGTCAGCATTCATCATAGCAAGCCAATTCTCATAATTTCACTGAAGTTGAGAGGAATCACCACTCCTATCGTTTTAAAAGGGCCACTTATGAAATAAAGTTCCATACAGGTACAGAACGATTTCATGCCAAACACCAACAAGATATTTTTCCTCACAGAAGATATAGAGGATTTAGATATTCTAAAACTGTCTTACCATGGTGTAGTTGTGAGCCACTTTCATAAGCTCTGTACATCCCTGTGCATCAGCAAATGCTCGTATTCCCAAACAGTTGGATGGGTGCAAAAGCTTCATTAGAAAATGGCAGCAAACCTCTACTACTTGTGGGAGCTGGAGGAGGCAAGCAGCTGCTAGAAGATTTTCAATGGTGTCTTCTTTCAATTCCAGGCAGCCTAAAAAAAGATTGATAACATGCAAATTTATTTACTTGGTATTTACAAACCATGAAGTATCAAAAGAGTTTTTATAAATAAACATAGTTCGATATAAATAACTCTACACAAAAAGTGGAGAGAAGGAGGAATAGTTTCTATGGACATCTCAGTGACCTGAAAAGTATTAGAAACTTTTATTTTTAAACTACTGTTCAACTATGTAACAGGGACACAACTAGAGCCTGTAAAGTGTGGAAAGGAAGAGAAGAGTTAGGAATATTGGTTTTGTTTCCATAATGAGACTACAATCTGAGTAACTATCTGGATATCAACCAGGCTGTGATTTTATTTTATTTTTTGCACTGAAATTGATTATAAAACTTTCATTATCTTCAGTGTACAGAGCAAAATTCACAGCCATTTACCTCCCTGCAAACAATGAAATAAATGCCTAACATAGTATGACTAAACCCATAAAAATATCATCAAAATAGGGCTTAAAATCTTCATGTTGCTTATTTGTAATGTGACTTTGGAATTAAATTTATCTGAGCAACGTATGGCAGGCCTCTCATAGCATATAGTTATTCTAAAAGACTTTATATTAGCTAGAAGAACACATATGGATGCATAATATTTGTCTTCCATGAATTAATATTAATATTGCACTTAATTTTGTAATTTCACAATTATCTTTATCTTGCAGACTGGTACATTTTTCAATAAATAAAAGGTAAACAAGAATAAAATAAACTTAAAAACTACTTTCTTGTAGTGAGGAATAAGTGTCATTCTTGTCATCAAGATCCTCCCAGCCAGCATTTTTAAATGATATTTTTTTAAGATTAGTATCTCTTATAAATCTCTAACACTGAAAACTTAATAAACTATAAATCAGAAATCACAAGGATATCTTGGAGAACTGGAAAAAAGAATACGAAAGTAAAACATGCAAATATAAACTGTAAGAAACTAACACGATTTTATTTTGCTGTGCTTGGAAAAAATCATTTCATACTATAAGAGGATTAAGTGTATATTGATATTTCTGTTCAAAGTAATATAGTTCAACAGTTAGATAAACTCATTCCCCATACAAATATTGTGTGTTGTCACATAAAGAGAAATCTACAAATCTTAATAGTTCTATCACACGGTACTGAGCAGTTCTAAAATCCTCAACTTCACAACAGAATGCCATTGAAAAGAAAAGCTGCTTTATATTGCAATACCAAAACCAAAATACAATAACCATAACACGTAATATCTGACCTTTTCTCCTTTTTTCACTGTATCTGGAGCTTTTAATATAAGATGGAAACTGGGAAGATATACTTTGCTAGATTTAGTTATAATACATCCTTTTGCAAAGGTTAGAGCATTAGATCAAGTACACAGTATAATCTCAGTGGTTTTCCTCTGCTTATTTTTATGCTTCTATTAATGTCACATGAGTTTCTCCTTATGTTATCTGACTTTTTCTCACTATTTCTGTCTACCAGGTGTTTATGCAATGTGGTCAGAAGGCACACTCAGAAGCCGATTCTTGGCTGACCCATGTATTTATCAATGACACCTCCCACATTTGCTGCATGCTTGCAGGTAACCACTGACTCAACACACTATTCATTATTTAGAATATAGTTCCACTGTGTCATGTGGAAGCCATCAAAAGATAGTTGTTTTCAGGTTAAAACTGATCATCCCAGTATCAGAAGGAAGAAAAATAAAAATGTGCAAAACAGCTGTGAGAAGTAGATGGACTGAGAAACGTGCTGATGGAAACAAAATAAGAAAAATGGAGTTTTAAATTTCCTTTTCCTATATGTTATGCATTTTTCAACAACGAGCTCAACAAAGTCTCTGGCCCTACAAAGCTAATGCAGGTGATGTTTGCAGAATGATATAAAGATTTAAAGAATCACCACCCTTTATGAAGCAAGGTAATAGTGTCATGGTTTGGCTTTTTATCACTAAATGTAGCCTTTGGAGAAGAACCCAGAGGAAATAGTTGAAGCCACATCAATCTACTTATTTTAAAATTTATTTTCAAAATTTGTTGATTTTCAAAAATCAACAGATATTTTCTGTAAACTTTAAGGAAAACTAGTACTAGTAAGGTACTAGTTGGGAACTAGGAGGATTAAAATAAGTTTAAGTAAAAGTCAATAATGTTTTATAAAGCATGCATTTCTTAATGTAGTCAACATGAACATTTTGAAGGAGATCCATCACATTTTTATGGAAGAGTGTGAATGAGTTTCTGCCTTACATATTAAATGAGAGATTAAATATACAATGGCTTCTGGGATATCTAGGGATATGAATATATTATAGCTTGGCTTATTTTTAACTAAAATCAGAAACTAATTTACTACTTAATATATCTATATAATAGAGCTAGAAAATAACACTCAGCTTGAGTTAGTTTACTGTGCTTCTTTCTTTCAGTACTGTCTTATTCTGCCTTTTCCTTTTTGTTTGTTTTTTTTTGTTTGTGGTTTTTTGTTTTGTTTTTTGGTTTGGTTTGGGTTTTTTTGTTTGGTTGGTTTTTTGTGCGCAAACATGATAACAAGATAGGGGCCTCCAGGATCCTGTTTTTACAAAGCATTAGCTTCAATGCTAGGTGAGTATCTAATCCATCCAAATGCTTTCCAAGTCATACTTATCTTCATTTTTAAACATCAAGATACCTTTGTAAATTTGGTCTCAAGGGCTGTATTCACTTTTTCAGAAGGGTGCTATGATTTTTTTATGCAAATTCCTCTGGGATATCAAGTGTTTAGCACGGTCAGAGTTTGAAAAAAAGAAACATTAAGAGGCTCAGTATATACAATGTCAACTCTTCGGACAGTTTAATATTGACAGTTAGAAGATCCAAGCATCTATTTAAAAATGTTTAATAGGAGATTCAGGGGGCATTAATATTACTGCTTCTTCAATTCACCTCCCCCTCATATTTTTATGTGATGAGGAGCTTGCACAAGTACTTCAGTCTGAGCAAAACAAATTAACTGAAGCTTAAAATCTCATTTTGTATTATATTAATTAGGATGAGGAAAAAAAAAAAGAAAAACAATCAAAATAACTTTAATGGATTCTAATTGTTATTCTAAATTATAGTTCTATTTGTGACAAATTTTATGTGCATTGCTTATGCAGAAATTAAAATGCCTGTCTTTAGGATGCATCCTTATAATGAATAGATAAATTTTATTACCTCATTATCACATGTGAAGCACAGATAATATATAAAAACTCCCTGATATATTTATTTTTTTGCTGAATGTTTTTCCAAGTTAAGGCACATTTTTTGGATTTTTTTTTCAATCTTATCTTTCGCTTTTATTCTTTCTTCTACTCCTTGGGCTACAATGTTACAACTCATTTTGTGTATAGGGAATCAGTGCATCTTTCACTACCTTTGCATGATGTTAATATGGTCAGTGTGTGCCACAGGAAACAGCCTCCCACATCTATTGACCAACAGGTGTTAATATAAATATGGTGGGACCACTCAGCAGGTACTGCTCACTTGCTCTGTGCATAAGCAACAAATTTAAACCCAGATCTGTAACACATGGTAATACAATTTTCCCTCATGTGCATTGTACATTTTTTCTCTCCTGCAATTACACATTTATCATAGAATCATAGAATAATAGAATTGTTTTGGTTGGAAAAGACCTTTAAGATCATCAAGTTCAGTTGTAAGTCTAGCACTGCCAAGTCCACCACTAAACCATGTCCCTAAGCACCAAATCTACACGTCTTTTAAATACCTTCAGGGATGGTGACTCAACCCATTCCCTGGGCAGCCTGTTCCAATGACTGACAACCCTTTTGTTGAAGAAATTTTTCCTAATATCCAATCTAAACCTCCCCTGGTGCAACTTCAGGCTGTTTCTTCTTGTCCTATTGCTTGGTACTTGGCAGAAGAGACTGACACCCACCTCACTGCAGCCTCCTTTCAGGTAGTGGTAGAGTGCAACTCCCTTCATAGCAAGATTTTTCAATGTTCTTAAGACAGCTGTGAATAAGGGTGCACCAGTGAAGACACGGAAAGTGTCA
Source organism: Aramus guarauna (assembly GCA_013400195.1). Lineage (NCBI taxonomy): Eukaryota > Metazoa > Chordata > Aves > Gruiformes > Aramidae > Aramus > Aramus guarauna. The sequence continues at coordinate 233,499 of VXBL01010053.1, forward strand.
AGGAGTTAGAAAAAATTCCTTTTAATCAGATATTTATCTTTTTAACCTTTCAATTTCATGTGTCTTGACTAGTTGTATTGCAGTTTTGAAGAGTTTCTGAATGGAACTATTTCCATAGGCTAACCCGTCATAGAAATGCAGCTTCTCTATTAGGCTTCCATTTTTTTAAAATAAAGGCAGTAAATGGTATCAAGATAATATTCATTCAGGTTTTGCATAGTAGATAAATTGCTTGCAATTGTGGTTACAAGAAGATGTTGCTTTTCTGAAACAGCAACACAGTCCACTGAAGACTAGAAAAAGATTATAAAAAAGGTGCTATGTTTCATATTGTTATAACAGACCTTTTTGGCATTGCTTACCATTAATCTTACCAAAGCTTAGGTATCTGCCAGGTAGCGACCTGAGCTAATCATCTGAGATCTCATTTTACAGTCAATGGAGAGAAATAGAAGACGTGTTAGAGCAGTTTTCACCTTCCCTGTTTTAGTCATCTACTTTAGAATGAGATGAATCACTCCCTAAGAGTGGCTGTTTCTTGCTTTTAACTATAAAAGGAACACCTTCATTTGACTTACTGAGACACTGTTGATATTTATATTTGCTGATATGAATTCAGTTCATCTGCTCCCAAACATACAGTACTGGAAACATTGGAATCATCAGGTATTAGGTGATGAAGTGTCTGGAAATGCTTTACACCCTTTGAACACTCTTTGGGCCCAATTCTGATGATCATTATCTCTGTTACTGTCAACTCCTAGTAATGACATAACATGTAGTAATCACCTTTTACACTCATCCATGAATAGAAACCAATGAAGAACACAATAAAAAGTATTTTCCCTGTAGCAGAACATCTTTTAGTTTCCAGGTGATTTCCTAAGTGAATGTTAAGGGTTTGATTTCGACCTATGCCTTAAAATATAAATTCTACAATTGTATCATCTCCCACACTTCTCGTAAAGATGAAGTTGTTTTAAGAAAAGAAAACATGACAGACAGTATATTCACTTTGCAGAGGTTTCTCCAATCAAAATATTATTTATTTTCTATTAATTATTGTGGTGAGTTGACCTTGGCTGGACACCAGGTGTCCACCAAGCTGCTTTGTCACTCCCCTCCTCAGCAGGACAGGGAGAGGAGAAAAATAAGATGGGAAAAAAACCCTCATGGGTCAAGATAATGACAGTTTTATAAAGCAAAAGCAAAAGGCCATGCGTGCAAGCACAAGAAAAAACAAAAACATTTATTCTCTACTTTCCATCAGCAGGCAATGTCCAGCCACTTCCCAGGAAGTAGGGCTTCAGTATGCATAGTGGTTGCTCCAGTTGACAAACATTGTAATGCCCCCCTTCCTCTTCCTTTCTCTTAGCTTTTATTGCTGAGCAGACACCATACGGTATGGAATATCCCTTTGGTCAGTTTGGGTCAGCTGTCCTGGCTGTGTCTGCTCCCAAGATCTTGCCCACCCCCAGCCTAATGGTGAGGGGGGGAGAAATGTTGTAGAGACAGCCTTGATGTGTGCCAGCACTGCTCAGCAGTAGTGAAAACACCGGTGTGTCATCAACACCTTGCTGGCCACCAACTCACAGCACAGCATCTCTTTTTAATCCCTGTGTACAAAATTCAACTCTTTAAAAGGACAACTTATTTTAACTCCTCTTCATACAGGAGACATAAATTATTTTTTAAAGTAATTTTAATTTACATTTCTATGAAATAATCTCTAAAATAATTTAAAGTTAAAATCAGGAAAGTATTCAGTTGATTCAGATATGTAACTTTTGACTATGATTAGATACTTGATTACATTGCCAGTTATGGTGCTAATTTTTGACCTCTTCACTACCAAAAATGACTTCAAAATTATGGCAGTTTGTCATTTCAAGTAACAATTTTTATAGGAAATTTAGATTTAAGCATTATTATGTATATTATTATGTATAAAAATAATTTCATAAATTATTCTCCAGCCACAAAAATATGTAGTTTGCAAAAAATAGAAAAGCTTCCATTACAGTAATATGAGAATTCTTATAAATATAGCGATATTCTTATGAATATAGCTTCACTCTTTTAAAAAACCTTACGGTTATTTACACCCTAATATTGCTACATCCTTGTTTGAGTAAGAGGACTAAAGTCGCCTAATCACATGGTCATTTAAGAGTACTGCCAAAGTCCACTGTATTTCGATGGCGTGGAAAATTACAACATGGCAGAGTGATAAGGAAATCCTATTAAGAAATCAAAAACTCCCCTGAGCAAGAACCTTCTTGCAAATGTCTGGCTAAAGATCAGAAAAGTATGTTAGTCAAAATATGCCATAATGTGGCACCTTTTCATCTCCTGGTCTGAAAAAAACCCCAAAGTACAACTAACCATCTCTGTTGTTGTATAACGGAAATGTCATGTTTTTAAAGAAAATTTGTCTGCTGAGTCACAAATATCAGCTTTTTAGAGAGAGACATAAAGATGCTACTTTCTCCTTAAGAAGCAACTGCCATTCATGTGCCTTAGCTCAGCTTAGATATTCATATTTAGTCACATGTAAGACACATACAAATAAGAGGAGTAAAAACAATACATAATTTTAGCTGTGAGTCTAATCTTCATAAAACCTTTTTATAAACTGTGAAGAAAAATTCATTGTTAAAATATTAGTCTAACTGTTGTGAATATTTGCTAAAGATAGTTAGTTTGTACTTGCACGGATGATCAATGTATTAATAATTACATCACCAAGAATTCAACTATTATACAGTCATTATATTTGGAAATTTTAAGCTTAGAGATATATATATATATTAAAAAAAAAAAGAATACGAACTCACAGATTAAAACAAGGAAAAAATCCCAAGATAAAGGGTACCTCAACAATACACAAATGTAAACAGGATTTACTAACTAAATTTCCAACAGCACAAATCTTGCACTCATACATCAAATAGAATGGGAGATGACAAGAACTATTCCCAAAAGCTCATTTCAGATATGAAGCCTTAGTTTCCCTTATTTCTTTTTAGTCCATGGACTTCAATACCTAGGTTTGCTTCCAGGCTGTAGGTCGTGCTCATCATGCTGCACACGTTGAAAACCACTCCAGGAATTTACTTTTGTAAACAAAAGCAAACTTCATACCAAGGAGGGCAGGGGGAAGTCTTGTTCCAAAAGACTTGTACCGAATACTAGGTACGTTTCAGGGAGATTTTATTCCAGTGGTCGCTTTCTGTGGGTGGTATGACGAGGAGTGTACCACCTTTGGCTTCCAGCGCACTGCCCAGCCTGCCACAACTATCCCAAATGGTCCTCAAACAGGTCCTTTTGCTACAAACAAAACCACACAGTCCATATTCTCAGTATCTATATGCCAGTGAGTTAGAGCCTTTGTATTACACTGAACATAATAAAGCCCTGACCTCTGGGGAAAAAAAAAAAAAAAAAAAAAGAAAAATGTTTCAAGGACAAAAGAACTCAGCTTTCAGGTTTGAAGGAGCACTATTTTATTTTCCACATGTCTGAAGCTAGCTCAGAAGCAGGAATACTCATCTCTGCCAGAATAAGCTTCTCAACCTCTCAGGCAGTGATTTGGCAGCTTGTGCTATGGTAGCACAGAGCAGTTCAAATCCACGCTTAAAGAACAAAACGTTACAGAGACAGAGGCATCAATTGCCAACAAAAGAATTCTGGTTATGAGTCTCTCAGCCTAATGAAATCTGCTTTGCTTTGGGCTAGATTCCACTGCTGGGAGAAGTGAATACTACAGCATTCTGTTCTGTGGGTGCATTTCACCACAGTCGCTGTGTGATGGGCACAGAATACAAAGGTATGTTTTACAGTGCAGGGACAACAGAAGCAATGAAATGCGTGAAAGGTGAAGACTTCTTTCACAAACTGCCATTGTGATTTTCCTGATTTTTTTGCTTTCTTTTGGAACTGCGGATACACAGCTAGGAAGCTGAGCTGAGCAGAGGGGATATGGGTGCACGTCTCCACTGCAGCAGCTCCAGAGAGAAGCACATTAAAGAGGTAGCCATACTACAGCAGTCTGTCTGACCGCTTTCCTGATGCTGTTTTGGCAACAGCATAGCACACGCACCAGATGACGACACAGAGGGATGGAACTTCACTCAAGGAACCCTCTCACTTTTCAGGCATGTCCTGCATTAATGTGCAGAGCTTGGCTTATTCTCTCTTACCTCTCTTACCTGAGTCTCTCTGAATTTATTCTCACATGCTTCACAAGAGTAGCAGGTTGCACCACAGTACAAGGAGACAGAGACACAGTCACTAGCTATCTCCCCATAACAGTCTCGATCATTCTAAATACTCAAAATTTATGGATATCCAGTTCAGTGCTCTTTTCCCAGCAATTCTCATATACTGCACCAAAAGAATCAGAAAACAGCTAGTTTGTAATACATAATGGTAAATTCTGTTCCTTACAGGAGCATTCTGGGTAAAAGGAGGAATAGTAACATTTCATTTTATTGTATAACTCCAGAAAAGAACATGGACATAGTGTTTCAGTGACAGGAATGAAAACATCTGCTCCAGCTGGACATAAGATCCTCAGAGCAAGGATTGCTAAAAACCAAATAAATAAATAAAGGAGGCAGTCAGTCTGTGCAGTTGGTTAAGCTAAATGGATCTATAAAGATCTTTCCCACAGACCTGAATTGTGTGAAAGCCCACAGATTGTGTTAGGATCAGAAAGGCATTCAGTGTAAGAAGGTATGTGATTCCAAGCAGGCTGAATTCACAATGTGTTGGGTTTGCATGACAAGGTTTTGGTAGCGGGGGGGCTACAGGGGTGGCTTCTATGAGAAGCTGCTAGAAGCTTCCCCTGTGTCTGATGATAGAGCCAATGCCAGCCGGCTCCAAGACGGACCTGCCGCTGGCCAAGGCCGAGCCCATCAGTGCCTCTGGGATAACATATTTAAGAAGG
>VXBL01010053.1:238587-257882 GCA_013400195.1 Aramus guarauna
CCATGGTGGAGCAGGGGAATGATGAGAGGAGTCCTCCCCCTGAGGAAGAAGAAGCAGCAGAAACAACATGTGATCAACTGACCGTAACCCCCATTCCCTGTCCCCCTGTGCTGCTGGGGGGAGAAGGTTTGAAGCTGGGAGTGAAGTTGAGCCCAGGAAGATGGGAGGGGTGGGGGGAGGTGTTTTAAGATTTGATTTTATTTCTCATTCCTCTACTCTGTTCTGTTTGGGAATAAATTAGATGAATTTCCTCTCTAAGTTCACTCTGTTTTGCTCGTGATGATAAGAAGTGAGTGACCTCTCCCCATCCTTATCTCGACCCACAAAGCTTTTCGTTACACTTTTTCTCCCCTGTCTGGTGACGGAGGGGAGTGATAGAGCGGCTCTGGTGCGCACCTGGCCCCCAGCCAGAGTCAACCCACCACACATCCACAGATGAACGAGGATGACAGTCTAGTCCTACAGTTACAGTAGGGAACTTCGGAAGATTCTTGCATTGTATACTGTACAGACAGACAATATAGCTGACCATTCAATCCAGGAATAATCTTTGGTGTTGCACTAAGGCTTTCCTGTTGCATAAATGAAAACTTAATGAGGAACACTGTATGAAAACGTGAATCTTGTTAATTGCTCCAGCACTAGTAAGAAGTGTAACTGGAGCAAAGGTCCATCTGATCTTGGAAGTGTAGTCAATGCAGAACATCTGTAGACAGATAATCTGAATGATGGCTTTGCAGATCATGAGATCACTACCACCTTCTCACTTCCTAAATTGGAGCAACCCTAATAAACTAGGCTTCTGTGGATAACTGTAACCCTGTCTTTATTGACTCCTGAAAAGAAGTTTATGAGAAGTATCTTCTACACGAGAACTTCAACGGGGATCTTTCATATCCAGAAGTTAAGTTTATTCAAGGTCTACCACTATCTTGTATGATTTATCACCATTTATCTGTACTTACCATTACACTAACAAAGTCTTCCATGTCAATTCAGTTACCTCAACTTGTCCTTTTATCACTGATCCCAGAGTTCCTGGAACAACTAATCTCTCATCTGAAGTGAATGGAAATTCACAAGGGCTTATTCTGTGAAAGTGCAAAGTCAACCACTAAGTACATGGCAGAGCAAATGTAGCGGGAAAGCAGCAGGTAATTGTCTCCTGCAAAAAGTGCTAGATGGTCCATGTTCACAACGGTCTTCACCATGATACCAGAGAACAACTTCCTCAACTTGTTGAACTTACTTGACATGTCACAGAGGTAGAGGCAAAGATCTTCACAATAGGAACAGTATCAGGGTTCACTCCAGGTCTCGATGTAACCACTATCTCCTAGAGGGGATATCCTGGTTTCAGCTGAGAGGGTTAATTTTCTTCATAGTAGCTAGTATGCAGATATGTTTTGGATTTGTGCTGGAAACAGCATTGATAATATAAAGATGTTTTTGTTGTATGGACCTGTTGTTGAGCAGTGCTTACACAGAGCCAACGCCTTTTCTGCTTCTGGTACTGCCCTGCCAGTGGGATGGCTGGGGGTGCACAAGGAGTTGGGAGGAGACACAGACAGGACAGGTGACCCAAACTGACCAAAGGGATATTCCACACCATATGACATCATACTCAGTTTATAATGAGCTTGGGGGAAGAGGAAGAGGGGCATTCGGAGTGATGGTGTTTGCCTTCCCAAGTAACTGTTACATGTGATGGAGCCCTGCTTTCCTGGGGATGGCTGAACACCTGCCTGCCCATGGGAAGAGGGGAATGAATTCCTTGCTTTGCTTTGCTTGTATGCGCGACTTTTGCTTTACCTATTAAACTGTCTTTATCTCAACCCACGAGTTTTCTCACTTTAACTTTTCCAGTTCTCTCCCCCCATCCCGATGCGGGGGAGTGAGCAAGTGGCTGCGTGGTGCTCAGCTGCGGGCTGGGGTAAAACCACGACAGAGGAGTAGCCTGAAACACTGTAAACAGGCTACCATCACCTAGAGTCAGGAATTGTTTGTCTGTGCAGATGCCTTTTATAACATACATACAGCCTTACATTACATCTATTCAGTTAAGCTTGTCTGAGACTTCCCTCTAGCACCGAGGCTAACTGGAATGAAATGGCCTCAGTTACATATTACACTCTCATCCATAGCAGTCACATTCACATTGCATGTTGAAGAACAATTCTGTGGCTGTGATAACCCCTGGACTGTATGAATACTATAAAATGGCACAGCCCAAAACTATGCTAAGAATCATTCTCACTGTTTATTCATGTAGACAACTGAGTTTCAGCAATAAAAAAACCCAAACAAACAAACAACGAAAAAAAAAACCACCAAAAAACCCACAAAAAGCCACCCAAATCCCCAAACCAAAAAACAAACCTCCCTGGGGTATTTAATTAGTAAAGTCTGTTCTAAAGGAACCTAAGTGTCCTGGTGCCTAGAGGCAGTTTCTTGCTACAACCCTGCTGTCTGCCCTGTGTGTGTTATTAGATATAACACTGACAGAAAAGACACTTGACAGTACTTTAATTAAAGAATGTCCCAAATAAAATCTAATTAAAAGCTATGCAGTAGGGCTTGAACCTCTTCCATGTATGACCCACGCTCTATCTTTTTTCAGATGTGCAGAAATAAATCAAGGATTTTTTGTTTTCTATTAGTTAACTGATTTTCACTTTTTCAGTTTCATTAATGGTATGAAAGCACCAGCCTATTCTTCTGATCACTGTTGGGAACGCATACTAATTAGATAGCCTGATGCAGTGTGAAGAAATCTATAGTAACTTCACAGCTATGTTGTAACTTCAAAGGAAGGCTCCCAGAATCACCAATGGCAGCAAAATACCAGAAGCTCAATCTCTAGTTCCAGTCCTATCTAAAAAATTTAAGCATAATTGCAAATAATGAAAACTCAAGTTTTAAGATCAGGAAAGAAGCATTACCTAAGAAAGTGAAGTAAAGAAATACTCTTCTGTTATACTGCTTATCTTCAACTCTAAAAAGATCAAAGAATATATATCCATGTATCCCAGGGTACTAGGATCTCAGTCCTAGATTTTCTGCTATCAGTCAAGTTGCTTCTTGAAAAATGAAACATGCTTTTTGCGTAGCCATTGCACCTAAGTGTTGGCTTCAGAGCTCCTCAGCTGGCTCACATGAAACATTTAACAGACATGCAAAAGAGAAAGCTTTGTTTCCTCTTAAATTATAGTTCTGTTGTATGACAGACAAAACATACTTTTTTATTTGAATAAACCAACCAAATGTAGCAAAGCGCAGATAAATTAAACTTGTACCAGGTATTGAGGTTGCATGTTTTTTACCGGTCAAATATATCCTTCACAAAGAAACAGTGGGAAAACCTTTGTGGTTTAACCTTGTGAATCTATGCAAACTAAAAGAAGTAGCTAATTTTGATGTAGTGTTTTACTAATAAATCTGTATCATATATATAAAATTTGAAGTACATAACTTGTAATTACATTATAATTTAGCTTATGTAACTAGAAAACTTTGTGCTTATTTCAGATAAAACAATATGCAGCCACAAGCTTATTATTTACAAAATTAAGTTCTTCAGTTATAACACTTATATATGTATATATTAAGAAAACACTTCCAAAAAAACCCCAAAGCCCATCTAACATAGCATTTATAGCATATATTTTAACACATCTCAACTTTTCCAGCTTTAATCAAGTTGTGTTTTATAGTGATATCTATCGCATTAACTTTATAACTAGTCATGTCGAATCTTCACAGAATCTTTAACACCTTTTACTATTTTTAAATCATTATTTTTGGCAGTCTAATTTTCTATCTTTCTGTTACTACTCTTAGATAGACAGCTCTCTTCACTTAGGAGCAGCTGTTATCAAGGCTGTACAGGACTCGATGCTCTGCTGGTCACCATGTAATTCTACTTTGCCAATTATTTAGAACTCTATTTGCTTATACATGAGTGAACACAGTCCAGCTTCACAGCGTGTCATGACTCTGTCATCTACCTATTTACAAGATACAGGGAGGACAATTTACTATTGTATATAGCCTTTCATAATATAATGAAGTGCTCTGACTCCATTATTTAACAGAATAGTATTGTCTTTAGGAAGAAAAAAAAGAAAAAAGTCAAAAAGTACTGCCTCTTTTAAAAGAAGAAAAAAAAGTTAAAAAGTGAAGCAAGCAAAGAAATTAACATTGTATCTTAAGCATTTGTCCAACTTTACTCATATGTATAGCCTTAAAAACATGACTGGATTTATTTAATATGTTGATTTCTCATAGATGGCAAGCTCTTCCTGAAGTTGATTACAGTTTAAAATGTTCATTTTCCTTTGCAAAGTAAGTAAAAAGGGTTATGCACACAGTTAAAAAAAGAAAAACCACACCTTTATTGGTTGTTTTTTTCATTTGTTTGTTTGGGGCAGGGAGGGTTCTAAATTAAATTCACTACTGCTGCTACCTGGCTACCTTTTCTTTTTATCCCATTGAGATAACATTTTTAACACGGTAAGATTTTTTAAAGGCTCATTATCTGTACAAGAAATTGCTCTTGATAATAAACGAACACAACGTCATCATGAAAATGGGACATCCTGAAAATGAATGTAGCCTTTAATTTGTAGAGTAGCAGAGAATAAAAAAAAAATATGTATTTGATCTCTACATATAATTTTTTGTTTATATATCTGTATCTTTTATATCCATATAGAAAAATAAAATTGTTTAGGACCTGTTGTAACAGAAAACTTTCTGAATTATTAAATATAAAACCAAGTAAGAAAAAAATGCTTCTTTTTAATTAGGTCAAAGAAAATTAAACATTTTCCCTTAAAAATTCAAGCCTGAAATACAGTTTGTTTAAAAGATTTAAATCTAATAAATAATATGATGGTAGCAAGACATTATCTTTAGCTCATGGGGTAGAGGAATTCTGATTCTCTACTGAATCAGAATTCTGCTTTATCAGAAATATCATTAAATTCCAAAATAAGTTTTAAGTAAACATAGGAAAATACCCTAATTTTTAAATAAGTAAGATCTATTCAGTTTCTTTTACATTTTTAGCAAAACTATTTTTGTACTTATTTTAAAAGATTAAGACCCATAATCATGAGCTCTCTTTCAAAATTTTGTGAGGGTTTTTTCAATACTGAAAAAGGGAAGCAGCTTTCTCACCCCATATTCTAAAACTCCTGGGAAAAGTACATTTGTAGTCAGAAATGACATATTTAAAGGAGATTATAATAACAAAATCTACCTTTTTCTTTAGAAAAACTTCAAAATCACTTTTACCTCAAAAATATATTTTTACCCTTATATTTCTCTTCCTTTATAACTGGAATAAAAATATGCCAAATGTGTTCTAACATAAAATTTTTACCTCCCTAATAATATTTAGGATGTTTCTTACCAGATTCAAAATGCATTGAGGTGCAGAACTGAAATAAGGAATCAGAGTGCAAGAGAATACATAAGAAACTATGAAGCTAAACAAATCCTGAGAGATGATGGAAAAAAAAAAAAAAAAAAGGGTTAAAGAGTCTTGATCTGGCAAAGAACGTGGGAAAAACAATGATTAACCGAGGAGCAAAGCCTGTGTTTAATTTCAATAAACTGAGTAAGTTTGGTATCATGTTCTAGGAATTCCCTCATCACCTGCAAGTTATCAGTGAATTGTCAATGGAATTTTTGAATTCTCTTGCCTTCTGTACAAGGATGGCCACATTCATGACAAGCCTTCATATCCAGGCTATATTCAAGTTTTGTTAATGAGATTGCTAGTTAGATTTAGCTAAAACTTCCAAGATCAATACGGATAATTGTGTTCCAATACCTGCAAATGTTCCATAGTATTGTTTAATTTACTAACATAACTGTAGCTAGGAAATTTAGGAGTTGGATAAGACATCTGATGCAGAGAAAAGGAATAGAGAAAGAAATACTGTAACATGAATTTTAAAAAATAAAGACACAAGCTGAGAATAAATCAAGATAAATCGGAATAAGTGAGGATGAAGAACCTGATGGAACAGAAATACTAGACAGATTAATCAAAACCAGAATGGTCCGTGGCATCTGATACGTGTTCTCTTTTAGCATGTAAAATGAACTCATGTTTCCTGAATCTCATCACTCTTTTCTTGTCAGTAAGTATTTGTAAAATTTCCTTTTCAAGTGTGAACTTGAGAAGACATTTTTTAAGCCTTATTTGGTCTCAAAAATGGATTAGAACTAAGAGGATAATAGTGTATTACCACTGCAAGTGACAGAAATTAGAGAACTTTGTTACCACCTTAAGTTTCTAATTCTCCAAAGTGACATTACGATGGCACATAATGTTGCCATTTTTAAGGTAGCTTGGGCATTATGTGACAGTTTAAATGAAAGAACATTACAGATGCAAATTCACATGAGGCAAATTAGAAAACACTGGAATTATACTACCTGTGGAGTTCTCTCTTCATCTGTTTGTGAAGGTTGGTCTTTAATTACCTAACCACAAGACGAAACCTCCAAGTTTTCCACCTCATATAATACACAAAGTACATCACATGGCATAGACAAATCAAGAAGAGTAAAGCAGCTGAAAGCCTTAATCTTTTGCAGAAAGTGGAAGGAGTTTGCTTTTTTTAGATTTTCATTACTTCATCCAGTCTCCAAAGGTCTCAGATATAACCAATAAAGTTCTGAGATAGCTTTATTCATATGAAAAATGGTTAAGTATTTTTTTGATCCTTTCTATTATCTCTTTCTTTTCGTAATCTACACTTGCTAACTTTTGTTGTCAATATTAACTGTGCTGTGTTTTTGCATGTGATCATTTAGTGAAAACTGAGGCAAAAGAACCATGCAGTACTTCAATATTTCCACAGTTTTGTTCCCAGGGGAACAACAGTGTCCCTCATCTTCCTCTTACATCCTCTTCCTCTTACTGAACAATTTAACATTACCAGTAAGGTCTTTTGCTATTCTTTGCCAAGGTATTCTTGATTTTGCGCCCCCCCCCCCCCCCGCCGTATTCCTGTGCCATTCATTTTACACTCATACCCAGTAACCAGATTGTATCCTTCTCATGTTTGATGAGAACTACTTACACATTCTTCATTTCATGGATCTCTACCTTGAAACCCTCTGGATGATGTACATTCCTGATCAGCAACTAATGACTAAATTAATAGATGAGTATTCAGAGAGGATAAAAACTGCAGGGTATGGGCTATCCATTTAAAATTGATGTTAAAATTAAATATTCAATAGAAACATAATGATAAAATACTGTTAATTTAAACAATATGAGGATGTCTTTTAGGAAACAAATAGATAACAACATATATTTTATACTTACATGATTCACCGGCAGGGGGACAAAAATTCAGACTACAAATCTTATTATTGGCATTTCCTCTCTTTTAATTACTTTATTTTGTAACTTTAGTATTCTTTCATATTAATGCACTTCAGGTACATTGTGCATAACAGCTTGTTTAAGAAGGATAAAACTCAAATCTATGATGCATTAAAATGTAATAACTATTTGGAAGAAAGTTCTGAGTTATTAACTCTGAGTTATGAGTTATTAATAAATTTATATTACACAACAGAATTCCAGTCTATAACAGGAAATGAAAGTGACAATGTCCAGCTCATAATAACACATTTTTAAAATGTTTCATTATTTTAAATTTTAAAAGATTTATGTAATTATTTAAACTGAAATTTGACTAGAAAAGTAATATAGGGCTATTCTTCAAAAAATTCAGCTGTTCCTTCAATGCTCTCATGTAAACTGAATCATGTGCATATGAGGCACTCTTTTTAAATATTTTAAAATAAAATATTTTTAAAATTTTAAATTTTAAAATTAAAAAAATATAATTTTCTATACTGTCCTCTTTTACTTACCAAGCCTGACATATTTAATAGTTTGGAGATAATAGATAGCAATCTGAATTACTTCCTAGAAATGGTAAATAAGTCTTTCATTTGATTGAAATTAAAAAGAAAAAATGTTTAGAAAAAGAGTATATATAATTGGCATGTAGCAAACAAAACTATCAACATCTATCTCTATAGGATGTATAATGCATGCAGTACAATACCTGTATATGCAAACTGAACAAGATCCCACAGTGCGTTGGGGTCTATGCCTTCCATTTTGATCTCTTCTTGCTTGGCTTCACAAACGTCACTTGTAAACATGGCAGCAAAGTAGTCAGAGACAGAGCTGAGGACAAGTCTGCAGAAAAAGTAAGAAACTAGTTTCATTTACATTGATATCTGTATTAGAAATTTCATATATTAAAAAAAAAAACACAAAAAAACCAACAAAAAACCCAACTTCTTAAACATTTAATTCTCATGGTAATTGTAACTTACCAGGAGCAATATGTTATTAATGCTTGTAGGCAGCAAAATACAGCATAACATTTAATTCTTTCTTTTTTCTTTCTGTGATATGAACCAAGTGGCATATTAGCATACTACTACAAAACAGAAATTAGTGCTCAGTCTTTCCAATAATTTTCCAATCATGCAGATGTTCCGATTGTTAACAAGATAACCTCTCAGTATCAAAACCAACCTCTTAGTGAAACACATTTCATACTTCAGAGGTACTATTCATTATTCTTAAAAGGCCTAATTTTTATAAACTTTAGTAATAACATGTAATATTACATAATCATTCAACCTTCAGTAAAACTGTTAGTAGCTTAACATGCTATTCACAAAAAAAAAAAAAAATTGTGTTATGCAATGTTTTTGTTAAGAAACATTTCCAAAGGAAAATAATTTCAAAATACTTAAAAAACGTGCGTAGCTTGTTTGGGGTTCTGATTTAGGTAAATCAAAACCACAGCAAGTACCAGTTATGATCGTCATTACCAGAGGCTTAAGCTAAGGCATTCTAAATACCATCTACAGTGATACTATGATTTTGTTAGGAGTGAATATGCACAGATGATCGAGTTAGAAATGTGGTACAGCTATAAATAGTGTACCACATGCTTCCATAAAAGATAGTCACATTTCTGGCTTAATTTGAAAACATAGTACATAAACACATTGATAAAAGACACAAGGATCACAGCTGGAGAACTTGGAAACCAGAGGAAAATATTTAGCTATTGGAATATAGTTAACTATTTTGTCCAAGCAAAAAACCCCAAACCCACAAACCTGAAGAATAACAAGTTACCACTTATCAGCCAGTGTGGTAGTTGATTGCTTTTGCTCTCTTAGCTCATCCCAATAGCAAAGTAAAATATGACAGTTTGAATTTGCTTCATAATTTTACAGTGGTTTAAGCTACTATATTTTCCCTGCAAGTAGGGCAGCTTGAGAACATATATCTTTAGTCTGGCTCAAATGATGAGCAATGACTAATTAGGTGCAGTAGTTTTATCACTGTGTTCAACTCTAGTAATCATGAACGTTAGAAGTAAAGATCCTAATTCACTAACAGTTCACATTTATATTCCTGTCATTAATAAAACTAATAGATGGCTACAAAAAGATGACATTAGAAATATATTTTGTTGCTACCTCCAGAGACCCCTAATTCACTAATGGTTTATTAATTTTTTAACCACTGAGGAACATTTACTTCTATATTTATTTCTTATCTCAAGTGAGTATCGTAAGTATGTATTTAGTCAACCAAGATAACGATACAATTCTGGATAACTAAAAATCTTATAACCCTTCCTCAAATACTTTTTCTGACCACTTATTTATAAGTGACTTGATTCACTGTTATTTGATGCTTGATTTTAAAAAAAAAAATCACAGCAAAAAAGAAATAACATGACAAATTGATGATTTTCTATGAGATATAATCTCTCACAGCTAGCAGAGATGTAATTTAGGTCTGTGATTGAGATTTCTATTTGAGAGCATTTTTCATCAGCTATTCCTTCAGATTTATTAACTACCATTTAAATTCAACTGCGAGACTTCAACTTGATCACTTGCTAAAAGCAAAGCCAAAACCCTTTGCTGCATCAAAACCAATGGACAAATTAATGAACAGAAATTTTAATACACCAGTTGTGATCAATTTAAATATTTTTAAACAGTAGTATCTTCTATTTACAATTTATATTATTTATGTTCAGAAATAACCTAAACAAGCAGCCCACCTAAACAAGCAAGTTTTTGAAGGAAAGAGGATTTTTTTTTAATTTCCTTATGTTAATCAATAGTTAATATAAATAATATATCAGCTATCTCACTAACTGAATATAACAAAAAAGTTAACTGCTTTCAAGACAAACTTTTCTTCTTGGGAAGTACTTCACAAGCTGAAGTGAAGTGAAAGGAACTTGCTAATTGCACTTAATTCTGAAAGGTAACATGTTTTGTAAATCCTAATTGTGTTCCAATGTTGAAATAGAAAATGAAAAGTGAGAAAACAAAGGGATCAATTAGTATGTAATAATCTGCTGCTTTTTGTAGCTCAGGAGGCTCCAAAGAGCCCCAAATCTTGGTTTAAAGGCATGTTGACCTATTCATGAAGAAAGGTCAGGTGTCTCAGGATGTCACCTGTTTTCAACTACTGATGTGGCAGTGAGAATACATAATAAATTCTTTCATCATTGAGAATCACAGCAGGTAACTCATGGCTAAAAATGAATTTGTGGACCTACAAAAATTTTCTTCCAGATTGAGGGACCTCTCTACCTTTAATAGAACTAAATTCAGCCTGATTTTTTTTTTCTTTTATAATACAGAATAAAACTGATTCCTGTTGTGACTTTTTTGTCCTATGATATTAGATTTTATTTTTATTATAGAATATTTCCTTGCAAATTTCACAATTGTTTTCACATCCTCCTTTAACACAGAATTCCCTCAACTTGGTTGGTGCATTTATTAATTAAAAGAAGCAAACAAACAAAATAAACTTAATTTAAGCAAGCTCTGAGGGGGCTCTAAGGGGCTCTAAGCTCTGGGGCAGGCTCTAAGGGGGCCTACAAGAAAGCTGGAAAGGAAGAACAAGAGATAATGGCTTTAAATTGAAGGAAGGTAGATTTAGACTAGATAAGAGGAAGAAATTCTTCATTATGAGGGCGGTGAGGCACTGGAACAGGTTGCCCAGAGAGGCTGTGGATGCCCCGTCCCTGGAAGTGTTCAAGGCCAGGCTGGATGGAGCTTTGGGCAGTGTGGTCTAGTGGAGGGTGTCCCTGCCCATGGCAGGGGAGGCTGGAACTAGATGATCTTTGAGATCTCTTCCAACACAAACAATTCTATGATTCTACGATTACATGATTCTATGAAACCAGCACAAACCCAAATCTTCTTCCCTGTACTCCCTCATGGACTGTGCAAAACTAAGTAGAGAGTGTTTGCTGTAAAAAGCTATTGGTTCCTGGAGGAATTTTGCTTGTCAAAATCTCCATACTATTTTTTTATCAATGGCAACTGTTTTGCAACATTTTCATTTTATTGTTCTTAATCTGTTAATTATATTTTTTAGACTCTATTTCACTGTACTTAAGATCAACATTAAATATGTAATATTGATTCTCTGTTGAAGAATTCAACACTATATATACCTTCTACCTTAACCTGTCATCTAGTCAGCATTTCAAATCTAGAATTCTTTGCCATCTACCTTTCTTCTTTTGCAGTCAGGACACTGAAATGTTAATTTGGGCTTGTTACTGCTATAATTGCCTCCATCTTCTGAATTTGTAAGCACATAAAGAAAGCCATGAGACGTAACATAAATTATTCTTGTCCATAAAAGTCTAACAAGATTCTCTAATCACATTGTGTATCTTGTGTCTAGGAAGAGAACAAAAAAATTCCACTGACCACTTATATATTGCAAGCTTTTCCTCTAGTTTGCACCAACAGACATTGTTCATAGACGTTTCTCCATCCTTCTCTTGTGGATTAGAGGAGCTGCTCTTCATTCCATTGACTAACTTGATGATCAGAGACATTTTCAGGAATTGTCATTTTTCAGAGACCACACAATAACAACTAGGTTAAAACAGTGTCTGTTTTCCTTTTTGCAGTTTCTCCAGGGTTTACATTTTGTTCATCTTCCTCTCAAAACCAAAATTGTAATCAATCTTTATGGAACAATAACATATTCAGGGGAGGTACAATATATTCAATAATAGGGAGGTGCCACCACTGGTTTGGAACACCATGAGACACAATTCACTAGTGGGTGTTGAAGTATTTATGTTGGCTATGTTTCAAGATGTGGAACTCAAAAACTACTTTTCGTAAAAGAATATTTGGAACTAATAAAGCATCTGCTATTATTTGCTATTGTTTGTGAAGAGTATGTACAGGCAATCATTGTCTATTCTGCCCATTGACTCTGGTTTGCTTATGAACAACTTCTCTCCCTGAATCTGAGTTTTCCTCATCTCAGACTTGCTTGCCAACAAACTGTCAGCTACTTTGATTTTCTACATTGTCATTACTTGTCCTTTCAAAGCAGAAATCTTTTACTTTTTCAGAGTCAACAGGCAAACAAAATATGTGCTATTTTAGGGCAAGAAAGATGGTATATCTAATAAATGCTATCACATTACAAGCCTTGATAGTACTGAAGATTGAACAACAGTAAGAAAAACTGATGAACTGTCAGTTCAAACTTTGTAGAATGACTTTAGTTGATGAAACTGTGCATCTGTAGGCTCTAAGTGACTAATAGATCCCAATTAGTAGTGACAAAAAGCTGAGATTACGTATCAGTCATCTGAACGATACACAAAAGCAACTAAATCACAATAGTACGATGCGTTCAGCTGACTTCTCAAAACCACGCTTTGTGTGAATCATTCCACTGTTCATTGAAAATTAATTTTTATTTCTTTTAGAATTTGGAGCTTAAAACTGAAGATTTTTTTAAAAAATATCATGCTTATGAATACATATATATGAGTGTATATATATTCACACTCTGATTTCTGTATCCGTCAAACTGAAAAAAACCCATACATTTTATAGAGAAAAAAGGAAATAAAAAATCTGCCAAAAATCACATGCCAAAATTCTAAATATTGTTTCCCCAGTCTTTGTAAATGAAAGCTGTGCCTGTGCAGTTAAAAACCAGGAGATAATCTGAGAGTTAATTTGGGATTCAGTATCCGCTTAGAACTATTATCATCATGCAATCAGCTTGCTAATAATTAAGCAGCATCAGATTAGCTCATTAAAACATCAGAAATTCACATTTATTGCAAAGAAGTGGTTGGTAAGTATGTAACAGTTAAATTAATGAGAATTGTCTCATACTTCCCACGGTAACTGATGATATGGACAGCCTGTCCTGTGTGCTTATCTCATTTTGGAGAAAAATGGAACAGAACTACATGATAAACTTTTTTTTTTTTCCCTGACCATCTGAGTAATATTTATAAACTAACCTATTTGTAAAGGCAATTTCATTTAGAACAACTACATCATCATCATCATAAATAATAATAAAAATGGCCAAACAAGAAACAAAAAAAATCTCCCCAAACCCATAGACAGTCAGATGGAATTTTGAAGATAATTGATTAAGCCTGAAACAAGAGTGTTTCCTTTTTTTCTTTACTCAAATATGGTTTTCTTCCAATTTAATCTCTTACAAAACACATAGCTACAAGTATAATGATACCAGTAATCTATACTAAGTGACGTTCCCTCTTTGCCTCACAACCATGCTTTTTGAGTTTACATTCTCTCCTTTCTTTGTTTCATCTTCTTTTAATTCTTTCACTGTCTCCCAGACATTTAAGTGTAAATACAGTTAGTGGCTCTTTATCTCTTCTACAGTACAAACTGAAACACAGTTTTACAAGTCATTACATCTAAGTTGCCACAATGTTTTTTAGGAATGTTACATAAATTAGACATCATTATTTCCACCAAACACACAATGTCTACTGTAGCTTGAGTTTTTTCCAGAGACTGCAAGTAATGTACATATCACAGCTGCCAGACTTGACTAGAAAGTCCATTGTCCAAAACATTTTGCCAGTGTCAGTTTGTGTCCTTGTGTCAGTTTTGAAGATATCTGCTATTGCAACCAGTATCTTGAACTCTATGCTGCTTTGAACTAGTAGAAAGATGAAAAAAAATTAAAGAGAAGACAGAAATACGAATCCAAGCAACTTCTCAACATTTGGGAATGGGCAGAAGAGGCAAAATGTCACAGTGAGGAATCACAAAATCATAGAATCATAGGTTGGAAAACACCTCTAAGATCATCAAGTCCAACACCTCTAAGATCATCAACCCAACACCACAATGCCTACTAAACCATGTCCTGAAGCGCTACGTCTACATGTTTTTTGAACACCTCCAGGAATGGTGACTCCACCACCTCTCTGGGCAGCCTGTTCCAATGCTTGACCACTCTTTTGGTTAAGAAATTTTCCCTAATATCCAATTTAAACCTCCCCTGATGCAACTTGAGGCCATGTCCTCTTGTCCTATCGCTAGTTACTTGGGAGAAGAGACCCACACCCACCTTACTACAACCTCCTTTCAGGTAGTGGCAGAGAGCGATAAGGTCTCCCCTCAGCCTCCTCTTCTCCAGACTAAACAACCCAAGTTCCCTCAGGCACTCCTCATAAGACTTGTTCTCCAAACCCTTCACCAGCTTCGTTGCCCTTCTCTGGACACACTCCAGCAGCTCAATGTCTTTATTGTAGTGAGGGGACCAAAACTGAACACAGTATGAAGATAAGAGCTGATGAAGATCCATTATGATGCAATTACAAAAAATAGTTCAATATTTTTCTCCAGAAAAAACCCACATCTTCCGACACAGCATACATAGTTGAATATAGAAAGACAACACAATCAACTGTGATCCTCTATTTGTGGGCTTAATGATGTTATTTATTCACTGCAACTCTAAAAGGAAAAGGGGAAAAAAGCTTTCAGGAGAAGGAATAGTTCAATCTTTGATCATTTGAACTATTGGGATAAATGTCAGAAACACAGAGATTAGGTTTGATGAAAGTAGATATATCGATCTGCGAAGGCATCAGAATAAGGCCCGTTTCTGCATGTACAAAATCTTTAACTGGTACATACTCAATTATGTGAACTTAAGGTCTTTTGTGTCTGAAAAAGGTCCAAATAAAATCATAAGAGTTCCTTGTGGAGATCACAGAAATGAATTTGAAAATATTAATGCCATTCTCAGTATTAGGAAATACTCTTTATCTACTACTCCTTCTTAATAATAAAAAAAAAAAAAAGTTATCAATCAAGGTTAATATTGAAAGCTTATCTAAATTGCCTTCCTGCTTTCTCTCCGATAACAGGAATTTTTCTTGTTGTTGTTCTGTCCCAACCATATTACTTGAATAATTTGTTTTTAAACTCATTGACAGCAGGTCCACAGTTTAGATGCAATGTTTGACTTGGAAATTCCTCAAATCATAATTACAGATATCTGGGAGTGAACACAGGGCAGCTGTACTACTTACACTCTCTGCTTTCCACTAGCATCCGTTACTAATGCAAGCAAACAAGCTCGGTTTTAGGACTGTATATTGTGCATTTTGGTTCTTTCACCCTCTGCCTTTAAATTGCCTTTCCTTATCTGCCTGGTTCTTTACCTTTCATCTCTTCTTTCCGCTTAACTTTCTCCATTTTTTTCATTTTATTGATACTATTTTTTTCTTAAACTTCGCTTCCCTATAACAGAATTCAAAATACATTGAAAAATATGGCCCCTCTCCTTAGAGAAATAAAAGGAGAACATAAATTACAGTTTGTTGAAAAAGGTTTATTAAATTTAGCAGGAGGATAGCAAATAAAAGCTGTACTACTTCAGAGCTGAGTATCCAAAACAAGTTTCAGTTGAATTTATTTCAGTATGTATGATGAAAAAATTGAATCTTGTGTTGGAAGAAAGCTTTTTGCTTTTCATCTTTTCTTTTTCACTTGTAGAAAGATTTGAGTATCCCAATGTCCTGGTTTTTGGCTGGGATAGAATTAATTTTCACAAGAGGCTGGAATGGGACACAGCCAGGACAGGTGACCCAAATTAGCCAAAGGGGTATTCCATATTATGACATCACGCTCAGCAAATAAAGGGGGCTTGCTGGGGATAAGGGGCTGCTGTTTGGGGCTGGGCTGGGCATTGGGTTGCGTGAGCAAATTTCATTGTCTATCACCTGCTTTGTATATTCTAAGTACTGTCCTTGTTATTCTCCTCTCCCTTTTCTGTCCCAGTAAACTGTCCTTATCCTAACTAAAGAACGTATTTGTTTTGTATGTAAGTGGTAATTTTCTACTCATTCTGTGCTCCCTTCTCCACCATGGTAAGAGCCACCCCTGACCCTTATCTTGAGTATCAAAAAGAACAGAAATGTCTATATTTCTTTGATATTAAGTGAAAGAAAATAAACAAAGAACTCGGACTTCTCATAATAAACTCAATCATACTTGATGATATTAAAACAACAATAAAAGTAGATTTCTTGGTTTCTTTTAATTCACAATCTTGGGTTCTCGCCAAGTGAAACGGAAGTCAGAATTGCAAGTTGAGGATGTAACTCTCCCTCTATATTTTTTGAATTTTCTGCTTTTATTGAATTTTCTGGTTTATCATAATTCAGTCTTTGTTATATGGATGCATTTTGTTTTAATTGAATAGAGATAGGTAAATTCTATGCTTCTATCACTTTTTTCTTTTTTTTTCTCCAGCATTGAGTTCCTGTATAACTCTGTGCATCATTTCCAGTCAAAATCCAACTTCTGGCTTAAACTTTAGTCTGAGTTTAGAGCTGCCTATAACATTTACACAATCCTGGGTGGAAGTTTTGATGAACTCTCCAGTGTGAGTATTAGACGTCTATCTATAATTTAGATGACTGACTTCGGCTGGTTTTGTGTCAGAATTTTTGATGTTTATTCAGAGATGTAGAATATAGTCTTTCAAGTATAGCCTTTAAAAACAGTGTGATTCAAGTGAGTTGCTTTTACTCAAAACAACCATATTATTTATAGCAAATATGTTTTTTTAATTTCATGTTGACCCATGGGATTATTGCTTGACGAAGAATTTTCTTTTACCTTGGAAATAAACGGTGGTTTGATCACATCACTATAGTTCTGAATAGCATTTACTTCCCAGTGGTTTTGTGTTTCAAATGACATTTACTAGCTGCAGTCTAGTGAGATTTCTAGATACAACTGCATTTGACTGATCGTAACCTGGATAGAAGAAGGAAGTATCAATTACAGTGTTGGTTTTATTCAACTGTTTGTTTTCTAACAGCAATGCCTGAGATCCCTCTATTCCAGGCACTTTAAGGTTAATATATGTTTCTTCTCTTAAAGAGGTTTTATTCTAAATGAGAGGTACAGAAAATGAGAAAAATATATATAGCATGCATCTCCAGAGTGAGTGAAGAAACCACAAACTTCATTTTCATAATATTTTAAAATTAGGATGGACTGTTAATAGTGCAACAGCTTAACTGAAGGGAAGGGAAATTATTAATTTATCATTTTTTCTCTCTTTAAGGTATTTCACATTTTTGCGTTTGATTGTTAACTATACAGGTTACAGCAATATAAAAAAAATGAGTTTTACTTAATTTTTCAAATTTATTTAAATGTCAGTTATTTTAGCCCTCTGAAATGCCTGCTACAGAGGTTTTCCTACTTTCTCAGTAGCCTTTTTGGTTCCCTGTTCATCATTATAATACTTGGTTGGTTTGGACCTCCTTTTGCTATTCCTTCATTTGAAAGATTATACCTGCAACCTGTTTAGTGGAAGATCAGATTACACAAACATGATATTCAGGACCCAACAAAAAGCTGGAGCACATTATAACTTTAAAGTTGAGTTACCCAAACAGAGAAAACCAGCTATACTAAGACTGAGAGATTGGCATGGTGCCTCCAAGTGGGGAACTACAGCTCAGTGATTATGTTTTGCGATCTCACTTCTAATTTGACTTTTCTCCTTTTTTTGTGAGAAACATAAATGTAAAAAAATACCCTAAAAGTCAAAACACAAAAAACACCACCAATGACAAAAACTAACTTGGCAGCATTCAGGCTATGACCAGAGCTTACCTAACATTCTTCCTATAAAGATATCAGGTTTTAGATATCTTATGGCATAGAAGCGATGTCTTCTCTGAAGAAAAACTTTAAACAGATCATCAAAGGACATACTCAAGATACGTGATTGGAGAAGAGGGGAACAAAGAGCAAGTACTGTTAGGAACGAAACAAGAGATGTCACAGAGATTATAAACTGTGGAGGGATGTGGAGAGATGCACAAGAACCAATGGCAGAGTAACTATTTTTGGTGTCTTTCACTTCATTTGATGCATTTCTGGCATTTCTTAACTGAAATTTTACTTTTCTAAAAATAGATACATTGAGACTACATTATTACATACCACATTTTTCTGTGATTGGTTTTTACGCTATTGTTTTATTTTTTTCTGAAATGCAGGAAAATGAAGAAAATGTCATGTTTATACTTGTTACTGAAAAATGTAGAAAGCGTTGCCCTTGTTTTCTGACAGTGATTCTTATTGTACTACATTGTAGCATATTAAATCTATCACATTTTCTTAAATTATCCTATTAAAAAGAAGAGAAAGTCTGTGAAAACCATTATTTCTAAGCAATTATTCTGAGTCGTCTTTATTAATTTGTAACATATTCAATATTATAATATGTTTTAATTGGACTTTAAAATAAGGGTTTGTTTTATCTAGGATAAGATTTTATAAACTTTCTACTGGGAATGTTCTACCAAACTTCTACCTATCATGAAGTATCAAATTTATAAACTCCACAAATACTGATCACACATTGCCCTCTGCAAGCAGGCTTTTTATATGTTCTCAGGAATGCAAAATAAATATTATCTAGCCTACTTTGTTAAAAAAATTTAATTAGAGGGGATACTTTGCTGGATCTTCTGCTGACAAATCTGGAGGAAATAAAAAAAAAGGATGTGAAAACTAATGGCAGGCTTGGCTGCAGTGACCATGTGTGTTGGGTTTGCATGGCAAAGTTTTGATAGTGGGGGGGGCTACAGGAGTGGCTTCTGTGAGAAGCTGCTAGAAGCTTCCCCTCTGTCTGACAGAGCCAATGCCAGCCGGCTCCAAGACGGACCTGCTGCTGGCCAAGGCCAAGCCAATCAGTGCCTTTCTGATAACATATTTAAGAAGGAAAAAATAAAAAGTTAGGGAGGGCTTTTGCAGCCAGAGAGCGGAGTGACAAGATGTAAGAAACTCTGCAGACATCAAGGTCAGTGCAGGGTGGAGGTGCTCCAGGCACCGGAGCA
>VXBL01010053.1:257971-330207 GCA_013400195.1 Aramus guarauna
GGGAGTGAAGTTGAGCCTGGGAAGATGGGAGGGGTGAGAGGAAGGTGTTTTAAGATTTAGTTTTATTTCTCATTCCTGTATTCTGTTCTGTTCGGTAATAAGATGAATTTCCTCTCCCTAAGTTCAGTCTGTTTTGCTCATGACGATAATAAGTGAGTGATCTCTCCCTGCCCTTATCTCCACCCACAAAGGTTTTCGTTACACTTTTTCTCCCCTGTCTGGTCACAGAGGGGAGCGATAGAGCGGCTCTGGTGGGCACCTGGCCCCCAGCAAGGGTCAACCCACCACACCATGAAACAACGGAATTTAAGACAATAGATCCTGAGAGTCATAAATTACAAACCCGGATGTTAGTAGTGACTCCTGATTGAGGTGAAATGCAAAAAGGGAGTAAGTGGAAGGTGAAAGCAGGGATGAATGACCTGGGAGAACTACAGAGACATTGCCCCAACGTGCAAAAATGAAATTAGGGAACCGAAAGGTCAGGTGCAGATGAAGTTAGCAATGGATGTGATGGGAAAGAAGGGTTTCTGCCATTACCTTGGCAGCAAAAGGAAGACTATGGAAAATTTTTTCAATAAAGCTTTCTTTGGCTTAATCTTTTTTCTTTTTTTATTTAGCATGGTCTACTTTCAGACCTCCCAGGTCCCTATGCCTAGCGGTAGGATCTCTGCGGTATCACTCACAATAGAGGAAGATGTACCTAGGGTGCAATTAAGCAAATTGAACTTATAGAAGTCCATGGGACCAGAGAGGATGTGTTCAAGGAGCAACAGCTGAGGGAGCTCAATAATATCACTGAAAGGCCACTCTCCTTTGTCTTTAACAGATGATGACAATTTTCAGGAGGTTTCTGAAGACTGGAAAAGACAATTTCCATGTCCTTCCTCAAGAAGGAAGATGTGGGTAACTATAGATTGGTTTGCCTCACCAAGAAGATCATGGAGTAAATATTCCTAGAAGCCACATTCTGAATCACGAAAGGCAGCAAGGATAATCAAAAACTGGAGCAGGCTGCAAAGAGAGGAACCTCAACAAGTAGCGATATTTAAAAACTAACTGGGTATAATCCTCAACGGCCTAATCTAACTTTGGACTTGACCCTGCTTTGAGCAGGGAAAGTCAAATCAGACTGCAGAAGGTCTCTTCCAAATTAAATTATATTCTAGGATTGTAATGGCCATGTTAAAAATAAACAGCCTTTTTGAAACAACATAGAGCAAACACTATTAAAAACCCAACCAAACAAAATAACCCCAACAAGAGAAAATGCAGAACACCCTTCATTTTATCTTGTTGGACAAAATTCTAGCTTATTCGGAACATAACCTTTTCGATTCTGCGTAATTCAAGAATTGTTTTTGCCAGTTCTTTGAGATTTGTTCTTTTGACTGCAGACCACAGAGAAGTAGAAAAACAAATGTAAAGTTGTCTGAAGGTTTATTAGAAAATCTAAGTAAGATTTTGGCTATTACTTCATGGTCAATCTTCTTATTAAGGTATTTTTCCAGCTCCAGAGGGATTTAGATATGCTGTAGAATTGAAATGACAAATGTGAAATTAAATTTACTACTGAAAGGTGGGCATACAAATATGAACAGCTGTCTTAAAAATAGTGGAGAAAACGAACTAAACTAATGTAAAAAAGCTTACAGTTTCCTCTGTCTCCATTGCTACAAACTAGGCAGTTTACCAAAATATTCAAAATAGGCAAAAAAATGTAGTGGTATATTGTATATCATCCATATTACACAGGGCAAATGATACCAATTGTGGAATATTTCTGTGTATCTAATAAGCATTTTTTCTGTCAGTTTAAGAATGTAGATTCAAACATTGCCTTTTTTTTTTTTACCTCATCTCTCTTGAAAAATGTGAAAAGCAAAAATAGGCCAAGTAACTGTCAAGAAAGAACATCAAAGTTCTCATTATTTCTGAAAAATTCTTTTTATTTTATTTTATTAATATATAGGGATGTAAAATTGGACACAAACTAGAAGGCCTTAGGTCATTACCCTTCCAGTTTTCATTGTGATGGAAGGCACCTTAAGGCAAATCTTGCAGCTCTGGAACACTATAAATACAGATGGACAGAAGGACTGAAGTTTAATATTATTCCCTCTGTACTTATACCCATAAAGGAAAGATCTTGGTGATTTAGATAAAGATGGCATCACAGCACAACTACCAGGTGTGTGTAAAGTGCCAGATGCATAATACATTTATCAGTGGCAAAAAGCCTGGAACACAGGAGTTGTGTCAGTTCCAAGTCAGTGGGTAGAAATTGCTGGAGACATTGCTGGCATCCAGGAATCCGAGTATATCAAGGCAAGGGAGGAACACTAAAAATAGCAGCTTTAGAAGACAGGAGAGTAGAAACAAAGTCTTAAGAATGAAAAATGCTGAAAGAAGAGGAGAAAGATTTCTAGGTTTATTACAGCTACTAATCTGAAACCAGGTGGACTCTGCTTCATGTGTCCTGCAAACTACCTAGATCAATCCAACTGTTACTGCTTGTTAAGTGGAGTTCTTTCCTCATTTATTATAATTATTGGGGCAATTTAAATATTTTATTGAAGGTGTCTGTCTGTTTTTAATTTTTTAGTAATTGGACAACAGCTTTGGCTTTGCAGTCTTGCATATTGCACCTTTTCTTTCGTTATGATGGCAGTTGCAATATAGAATATCCAACTTTTCTGTAAAACAGAAATAGTCTCTGTGTCCATCTTCACTTAGGGCAGAAAGAACTTTGTAAGGTCCAAGTCGCCAAAATGATCTTAGAGTATTCCTCTACACCAGAAAGTTAATTTATGAATTCAGAAATACATTGGCTGTTTTTTGGTTTTCCTGCTGGAGAGCCATAATTCTGTTCTGGATTTAGTACCTCAGCAGAGAAACCAGGGCACAAGCAGGGAAATAGGTCACCCATAGTTTGCAGCCTTAAACAGAGTTCAAATGCAAAAAAAGACTTGCTAACCTGGAAACTCAAAAGTATTCTCTGTATTTTAATCTAAACTCTAGGACTGGATTTTTATTTGCATGCACTAAATCAAAGGCTATAGCTAAGACCAAAATCTCAATGAAGAATAACTATTTTAAGCTCTAATTACAATCCAAAACCAAGCATAGTTTCATATATACTGGC
The DNA here is from genome assembly GCA_013400195.1 of Aramus guarauna. Classification (NCBI taxonomy): domain Eukaryota; kingdom Metazoa; phylum Chordata; class Aves; order Gruiformes; family Aramidae; genus Aramus; species Aramus guarauna. Next base: position 261,117 of record VXBL01010053.1, read on the forward strand.
TGCTTTAATATCAAATAATCTTACAGAATTTTAAAAATTATGTCATTGTGATTTTCATAGTCACAATTATCATTGAAAGTAATTAATACATTTTTAAGTTCATTCGAAGGAACAGTTCATGGGAAGTCAGTGCTCAGTTCCATTCCACTATAAGTATCTGAGACTCTGTATGACAGACTTATCAGACTATCATGATCTTAAGCTAAAAATGATGCCGTAACCAGTGTAACTGTGTAACATCTCATTTCAGAAATTTCCATTCTCCTCACATATGAACAGCACAGTCACGATAAAAAGTTTGCTAGTTGAGTGCTACTTGAATTTTTGAAATCTGTACCAAAAAAAACCCCATCACAACTTCAAAGGCCCAACCTTGAAATATCTCCTTCTGCAGCTACTCATATTTGTCATGTTTGAAGCAAGAGGGAAGCAGGTATAAGGGGCCACAGAAAACACTGTTCAAAGAAGTAAGCATACCCAGAACATTTACTTTTGTAGTTTCAATATCTTGTGCTTATGTCCTACCTATGTGCAGGTATCTTGCGATTCCCAGCGATCAGGATAACGTCACAGAGCTGCTGTTGCTTCAGGTAGCTCTCCATCTTTCTGAAGGTTTGCTCGGCATGGTGAACAGCCTGGTAGAATTCCTCGGAGCTACACGAATCCATGTCGCAGTGGGGTGGCAAGGGGTGGCTGGCTCCTGACATTCTGTAAACCACAAGAGAAACTCCGTGTTGATAAGATGTGACCGGTTGTCTAGACTTCATCACAGGCTTCTAAAATCTGCTATAAGTAATCAATGCATCCTTCCCAGTTCTCATCACTAAAAGTACAAGATGGAAAAATCTTACTTCACTGGGAGGGACAACTGAAGTTGTAAGTCTTTTAACACTGAAATTATTTTTTTTAGGACAGACACAGAAGTAATCCACTTCTTTCTTCTTTGATAAAGTTATTAAAAACGTAAGTATGAACAACAAACAGAAATTCAGTATATTCATATTAAGCTTAATAGCCTAGTTATGTCTTCATTACTAAGCTATGATCAGGCTCTTTAATTGTTTTAGCATTTTAGAACCAAATTATTTTACAGAATTAAACAAGTTATTTATTTTTTCTTAAATATTAATATGAACACACAAAATAAAGAAAAAATGGAAAAAGCAATCCTATCTTGCCCCTGATTCTAAGAGTGCCTACTCTAGTTCACTTCTTCAAATTCACATTCATTTTATACCACCTGGGAAGGAAAAATAAAACTCTAATTCACTTAATTTGTAATTAATTGGGAATATTTCCACAATGTAAATTACACAACTACTTTTTAACCAAAAGGCTTATTAACACAAAGTGAATTTAGCCTACAAAGATAATGATGTCTACAATTTAAAAAAAACAGGAAAAAAAAAAAAAACAGGAGAAAAATGCAATTTTTTTTATAATACATATAGCGGTATAATCTTAGTTCAGATTTACTCTGTTCAGTATTTCTGGTTCAGACCTTTACTGAAAATAAGTAAGTGTATCAGCCAAGTACTAGCCCTTGAGGAAACTAATGCTAGTGCTTCCAAATAATTCACGACACAGATGATACCCTTTTTGTTTACAAATATGTAATGAGATTGTTTCAAATGAAAGCTATAAGATTTTATATATCTTATATCTTATATGGTGCTGAAAATTAAGGATTTCGTAGATGAAGGTGATTATGTTTTTACTTCAACTAGATACATACAAAATAGCTTACATAATCAATAGAAGTGCATCAGAGGACATATTTTAGTCCAGCATATCAAATGACATTATCAATTAATTCAAACCAATCTCATTTTATAAATAATATATTGAAATATAAATATTAAGCACATAAGTAATTTTGATAACTTACAGTAATAATACAAGAGTTTCACTATATAAGGTTTGAGATTAAGTAGGTACTATATTCTAAGAATTATATTAATAGACCTGTAAGATAACACAATCTGCACTCCTGGTGCTGGAAAAATTTGACAAGTGCATAAATATAATAATTTTAAAAAAAATCAGCTGTTAAAATGAAATACAGTTATCTTAAAAAAAAAGAAAAAAAAAGTAGTATTTTTATTGACTCTTGGTAAACTATAATATAGTTCAGAAAAATAGTATTCCCTTTTGACATAGACTAGTCATTTACTTTTGAATTAGTTTCTGTCCAAAGGTGTTCCACATGCTCTCCTTCAATCATTGTACAAGGGTCCACAGGGGAAAGGAGGAGAGGCTGGTCCATCTTTCAGTCACAGTAATTGCCAGGCTTCACAGCATTCCTTTAAAGTAGCTGGAAGCCTGCATAATTGAAGGTGGCCTGCAGATAATTTTACAGAGAACCAACTCAGTTACCTTTGTATCTCACACTGCTCTCTATACTGTGCTATATACAGGTACTAACTTACTAGAGTGAGTTGCTATTCAAAATTGTTACCCACAGTCACTTAACTTGTGCAGAACTAAATTAGATCCTGAGAAATCATCAGCTGGTTTTAAATTAATCAATATTGCCATTTGTATGCTGGTTAAGGTTACAATATGCGTGAGCCTGTCTATAGGAAATTGAACTGGCAAAATTTTATTAACTATAATTCCTCCACTGAAACAGTTATGAAATGGTGATTTGGAAAGGAACACTTCCTGTTATATTCAATCTTGTTATACAGTCAAGTAGTTTATGCTATCTACCTCTTTCAAACTCCTACTAAAGCATAAAACAAACCTATTCTGTGAGTGACATAATCTGCTTGTGTGTTCCTATCCAACCTAGACTGCCAATCATGTTGATCAGAAATCCAAGTTTATTTTCATATCTTTGGATGATCAACAAATACTTTCACATAAAATTGTAATGATGGAGCTAAGCTCATTAGTATGGGTAGTGGGTAGGTATTTCAGCTTCTTTCTTCCTTTTTTTTCCCCCCTCAGTTTGATTGTAGCCCTACACAGACTTCTTCAGTTTTATTGCTGAAGAATTAGAATGACAAGTAATTTACAAGAAATAAATCAGTGCCTAATTTGTTTGCTAGGGTTAAACAGGCACATTTCTTCCCTTCCTCCAGGGAATTCAGAAGTGACAACAGCAATTCTGAATGGGTTCATATTGTTTGTTAACTCAGAACTTCGGTCTAAGTCAGTTTACATTTGAACAGATAAGGTACCAATCCTGCCTCTTTTTGGCTATTCAAAACGTGCTGCACTTTTCAGGTCAAAAAAGGAGAAGTACCCTGGCTGAATTTATGCTAGTCCTATAAAGTTAGATTGGGCTGAAATGAGCTTAGTCTATTTTGTTCTTGAATGACTAGACAGTGCTTGCCCACAAATTTTACCTTCTTTCCTGCTTGCCATTTATAAACAATGCTTTTCACCCTCAAACTCATCAGTATATCTGTCACTTAGCAAACCATTAAATTACTACTCAAACACAAGTACTGAATGAAGGCCTAGCACATTTTAAATTCTTAGCCTGAAAACTGGCAAGTAATAAGCTTAGTAGAAGACAATAAGTTAATCTTTTATTTATTTTCTAAAAAAGCCTAGATAAAAAGTCTGTTACTTATCCTATTTAGGAGCTACCTAATCTTCATTACAAATGTTCTGTCTGCATAATCGACACTTTAAATTCAGTCAGCAGCTTGTTAAAATAGGAATTAGTTAAAAGAGCTTCAGCCAGCAAATACCAGTTATTTTCTACCAGTTCATGAAAGGCATGTATAAGTACTTATGACCAATTAGTAAAATGAAAATAACACTTTCTGCTTGCATATATTGTTTTTGTTGAGGTACAGGTAACCTTAACACATATGCAGTGAGACACTTATTGAGTGTATTGTGCAGGAACACCTGCACAAATTCACCTGAAGATTTCTTGAGTCTTTCAAAACTCTTTTTAGCACTTGCATACCTCAAAACCCTGTAATCAGTGAACAGGATAAACTGCAGACGGGCTTTTTCCATAATGTTTCTCAGTTGGCAAGTGAAAAACCTGAACTTAGTGTGAGAATTTCAAACATTCAGGGGCTGTTCAGTCTAGAACACCCTTTTGTCTTTAAATGACTTAGTACAGAAATAAGGAACCCAAACCTTTCAGAAGATTGTGACAATGATACTGAAGGATAAGAAAACTAAAAGGCTCACAAAAATTACCAACATTGCAAAAACCCCAATAATCTCAAATGTTTATTTATGGAATGGCAAACCAGAGTGCATATTTCATTAAAAAAAAAAAAGGAAAAAAATCCACGTCAGCAACTTTGTACAGACTAATTTTCAGTGTTAAGAACACCATGCTGTCCTCAAAAGAGAAATCATTTAAGAAGAGCCCAAAAGTGTTGATGAGAAAATTCAGCCTTTGAGCCTTTACAGCTCTTAAATCAGTGCAAACAGAAATAAATCTTAAGCTTGAGGATATACAACATGTGACTCTACAGTGCTTCTCTTTTCCGAGAAAAAGCACTGTGATTTGAACAAGGGCGCTATTCTCTAATCACCTTTTACCTGCTCCTAACTTCTTTGAAAAAACAGGTAAAAGAGCAGTAAAATCCCAGTCAAGTTGGGTGTACTGACTCTTCCCTCAATTTAACAACCCTTTAAGTAAGCACTTATGGTAGCCCACTGTAAGTGAAAAGGAAAAGGCACTCTGGCACAAGGTCTCCTAGGGACACTTTTAAGACCTTCAGCCTTTTGTCCAAGATTAGACTTATTCAAGTATGTATTGGGTTTATGTGGCAAGCCAAACACAGATTAATCTTCAGAAGGTAATTTTGACAGACTAACTGATACCCTACAATTATGTAGATATCCAATCTGCTATCCCCTGTACCTTGTACAGTTCACTTTTACAAACAGTAAGACCATACTACTCAGACTTGATTTTTGCTCACTGACTTTACACACAAATAAGCTATAACATAAAGAATAGAGAAAAGAAAACCCTCAGCTTACAGCAGTGCTGTTGGGTGTTAAAAAAATGCTTGGAAAAAAGGGACGTCACATATAGGTTTAGCTACCTGTAACTTTCTTCCCAGGAAGTGGGAAATTAATTAGTAAAACTGCCACTCCTGAGCTGCAAAGGTTTGAAAACAGCAATAGCCAACATCCGTAGTTAAAACCATATCCTGAAAAAGGTTCAGAAGGAAAAAGAAAGTACTTTGAAACAGAGGTGAGAGAATTCACGTGACTTGAAACTATACTCTATTTCTCTGAGTACATAGAGGCTTAGATTTAGAAATGGTTTCCATTCTGGAAATGATAGTCATAGAAGTCCAGAAAACAGATGTATCACTGTATAAAGCAGAGTACTTTATATACAGTACTTAGGTATTTTACATAGTCAATTGGAATAATTTTTTTCTCATATGTTCTACTGAAGCCCTGGCCTCAAATAAAGAACTCTAATCACAAAATGTCATATAATTTCACTGTTACTGGAATTGCAAAACCTTCTGTATTTAACTTTTTTTCACTTTTCATTTATGAGGGACTGATCGTGCAAACTTATCCAGAACCAGTTCAATGTAATTTAGTGTATATTACTGAGTACATATGTAAAGTACATAGTCAAGAAATAAAATATGTCTGGTTCTTCAATTAAAAAAGTATTGTTTTGCTATTTATAACTTGCAAAAGTATATGAGATATATGCCATATGTAACACTAAAAAAAGTCTTCACACAATTTGTTCTCTAAAAATTGCTCATTGAATGCTTAGGAATCAATAAACCCTAGAATTGCACTTATAAAGATGGACTGTCAAAAGTCATGGCTCTCATTAGTGATCACTTACAAAAATGCAAGAAAGAGAGTTTTATAAAGACTTTAAACTATTTTCTTACAGCATCAGCAGAGCTGAAGTTCTCTTTGTGATCAAAAGGTAGACTTTTCATGCTGCTACCAGCATTTATATCTGCAAATAAAGGCTCTCTACCCAGAGTTTCAACAGCTTATGATGAATTTCTTTTATAAAAGACAAAGTTAGGTAGAAATCCCAGGAAAAAAAAAAAACAAAACCAAAACACAAAAAAACCCTGAATATCAAATAGGACTTTTTAGTTACAACAGTTCATCTCAAAGATGCATTATTGCTGTATCAGAGATTCCTTTTCTGTGTAATAAATAAATAAAAATTAAATGGAGTCCAGTGCAGATTATAAATATGTTGTTCTCATTCTACAGCTAAAGTATTTTTCTTGTTTATTAGCTGACAGAAAAAAAGTAGAAGTAGGATGAGAGAAGAAAGAGTTTGTTCAGATCGTGATTTTTCCAGGTTACTAATAAAACATACAAAGTAAGACTTTTGTTTTGATTCAGCTCAACTCTCACTTGGAATTTTTCTTATCTATTAACTTTCACCAGTTAATTATCTAACCTAAGCTACAAGCATAGACAGACCAGTGGTGAGAAATTAATATATGTGATGATTATGTAGGCTCCTGAAATACTTGGAGTTTAGTTATTCAGTCCTTTTTTAAATTTCTTATTTTTGCTTTTTTTCCCTAAAAATAAAAGGTTACAGAAAACTAATTCAATTAATGAACAGTTAATGAAAAAATCTCATGATTTTGCAATAAACTACTTACTAAATTCAGTTAAATTATTGATAAATGCTTTATCTTCTTTTCAGTCTTCCCTCATTTTTTCATTGCTGTTATTAATTACATGAGTTTGTCCTATGGCCTATGGCCTTGGAACCACTTAAACTGTTGGGGAATTCGTTTCTTTGAGTTTTAAGTATTCTTTTCAATTGATCCTCCATCTTTTCTCACCTTTTATCCTCTAACTGTTTGGGCTACAGAAAACTAATTCAATTAATGAACAGTTAATGAAAAAATCTCATGATTTTTGCAATAAAATTACAAATTTAAGTATTGTTTTCAATTGATCCTTCATCTCTTCTCACTTTTCCATCTTTTATCCTCTATGGTCTTCTAAACAATTACTTCAGACTTTTCCTATTTCTTCTCCTTTTTTTTTGCCTCCACAGTCATTTATGTCCTGTCTTAAAAATTAACGAAGTTTTTGCTTACCCCTCACTAGTACTTCCAGTACTCACCTACCACTATGGTGCCCTACCTTCTGTCACTTTTACTTTCAGCTTCTCTCTCCAATATTTACAGCTCCCAGCAATTTAGAGGCTCTTCCATGGATGAACAACTAAATGGGCTCTGCAGTTTGATGCAGCCCTGATTGACAGTCAAGAAGGAATTTCTAATTAAAGACTGAGACTGAGTAGCCACAAATATGAATAGACTGTTACTAAACTTGGAAAAATATTACAATAACATAAAATAATATTTGTAGAAAATTTAAATATATGTAAACTTTTCTTTTTTTTTTTTTTTAAGTAAGAAAAAGGGGGGGGGTGTTGGGATGGTGTGAGGTTTTTTTCCTTATAACAGAAAAATGCAACTCTGTAATGGTTTTGTTTGACAAGGTTAGAAAGTTTCATTTTTATATCATTGTTTAAATTATACCTATAAACTGTAGCAGGCATACCAAAATATTTATCTCTTAAGGATAGCTTTGTCTCAGTTATATCCACTACGAAAAACTTCATGTATTGGATTTTTATGAAGATGTAATACATAAAAGTGTTCTGGTATAGAAGTTCCCCATTGAAAAATGCCAGATCCATCCAACTACTAGGTATGTTTACTTTCCCAAACAGCTATTCTGAGAGGTAAAATGAAAGGTAGCCTGGACAGAAATGGTGCCATTACTGACAAAATACACATTTTATATACCCCTTCGAGTCAAAAAAACTGTTAGCAACTGTTTTTGCTCAAGTTATGCAAAATTCCCAAGCAAGCATGCTTTTATTAAATAGCAAGTTTGCAAAACTAACTTCATTTAGTTTCACATATGTTAATTTATTCACATTGCTTTTTTTTTTTTTTTTAATTTAAGAATCTCATTTTACCAGCTGTTGAGACACCTGATTTTATTTCTTTAAGGAGATGACTAGTTCACATGTTCTTTCAGATTTTAATAATTGACAGATGGTAATTTAAAAGTTATCTTTCTTCAAAACCTCTCTGTCTGCAAATAAGAACTGCATGTTTATTTTAACAATTATAATTATAATTTTATAATTATTGTAAGTATTAATGATAAGTATTCGTAAGTGACCTTGATAATCAAACACTTTCAGTAATGTCCATGTATTTACATAATGTCAGTTAAAAGAATGATTTGGCTTCACATGAGATGCCATTCAGGAAAAAAAAAAGACAAAAGAGAGATAACGTATAATAAAACTACTGAAAGGAAAGAGTGGTGCCATTAAAATGAAATTTTATCAGATAATATCTGTAAAAATTGTCAAATCACTCAGTGAAGTGCAGGCTGGAAGTCTGATTCCTCAGTCCATTGCAGGAGACCTGACTGGAACAGGGTAAGAGTAAAGAAAGAAAGGTCTGGTGGCCTGAGAGCCTTTCAAAAAGTAGCATGCATTTCTTTTCCAAATCTATACATTGCTTTTTAAAGTGTCTTTGAAATGCAACTAAGACCTCTTACTGTTTTTTCTCATCATGTCAAAATATAACAATTTATTGCAGTATGACACAATGGAAAATTCTTTCATGCCTCAAATCAGTCTCATTATCCTTTCTGAAACTCATTTCAACATGATGATCCTTTTACAAACCCTATTTCAAGTTCCCACCATTTCCTCAAATCCAGAGGAAACTTCTGAAGACTTTTTGAGGTTCATCATTCCAGTCACACCAGGCGCCTGACAGCTATAGTACTAACTGCACTGCTGCAAACCATTGTCACAAGTGAACAGCCTTCATATACCCTTGACGAATTACACTTTCTTTCCATATCTTTGACCTATTCTGCCTCTCAACAGTCTTGCTATGCAATAACAGAGAAAAGATGTTGACTGTCTGCTGGACTACTCTCTCCCACCCACAGCTAATAGTCCATCCACTGCTTTTTCAGCTTTGCATGATTTCCCCACTTGCTTTCCCCACATAGAGGGAGCAGTTTGTTCCAGCTGTTCTTGGAAAGCCGATGACTAACTTAAATGAACATACAGTTCTCCTAGCTTCACATGGACATATTTTAATGACTTGGAAACTTACTGGTATATTTTCCACATTCACATGGCTAACAGAGCTTTTTGTCATATTGGATCTTGCTGTCTGAATTTATTTTTTTGTACTTGGAGGATACAGGAAACAGCTTACAAGTATAAAGCCCTGCAAGCAGATACTAGGTGAATATAAACCTAGGCAATGAATCAGCCCCCTGAAAGGAGGCAAGCCATTCTTCTTGAAAACAGAAACCAGGTCACAGGAGACCTCAATTTTTAAATACATATGCCACTGAAGAACAACTAAGAAGCACAACCACTTTTCCTTAAGTTACTGTCAGTAGTTCTTCCCTATTTCTAGCTAAGACTCAAGGGACCCTTGTTCATTAAAGTACGACCCAGCTGCTCTGCTTTCCTTCCCTCTTTCCTTTTACTAGTGGAGAAGTAGAAAAAATTCCTACTGCAAGGAATCAGCTTAGCTTCAGACCAGGAGTAAGGTTACTACTTCTTCAGATAGATATTCTTTCCTCCTTCCTCCCCAATCCCACCAAAATAATTGCCTTCATTCACCATGTCTCTTCAGTTAATGAAGATTTTGACTCCAAGTAGGAATAGTAAGTAAATAAATCTGTGCCCCTGGACAAATTAAATCCCTTATATTTTGAGAGACTGCTTGCTTCCATTAAAAAAAAAAAAACAAACCCAAAAGTTGATTTATGATCTTCCAAGCCTCTTACGGTAGATAAATACATAAAACAGGAAAGCATCCTGCATTCGTCACAGGCATCAAGCATTCATAATGCATTCACAGTACATTCAAACTTTAATTACCCAATTGCTAATGCAACAGAGAAACACTCTCTCCATTATGAAGACAGATTGTCACCATAAAACCTTTTAAATACTTTTATTAAATATTTTCTAGCATATAAGATTCCACAGTTCTACCAACCAAAAGTTGAATGAAAAAGATTATTATGACTCAGAAACTCAAAACTGCAGTTTTAACCTAAGCTCTACTTCCCTGCAAAAGTTGAAGCCCTCTCAGTTCTAAAATGTAACAACAAAATTATATCCTTTCTGATTGTTCATGTCATACATGCAACTTTCTGTAGTTTTATTCTTTTGTTTCATAATGATAATTTACATTAAAAGTTCAAAAATAGATTCTCCACTTTATTCGATCCTATCCATTAATGAATGTAGGCAAATAAAAGTTCATGAGGTAGCTGTTCGTGGCAGACAAAGCCACCAGTGAGGTTTAAACTGGGCGAGAAAGAACTTTGTGTCTGCTATGGCATTTACAGAGTTATTAGCTGGGAAGTCTGAAACAAAGCGTAAAGGCTGTTGTAAATGAGGCTAATGTTACTGGCCTGAGAAGTTAAATGTGACGGGTTGGAGATGTATCTTCCTGTCGTCTTGCAGATGTGAAGTGCTCATGATGACTACTCATTCCTCTGGCTGAGAAGCAGCAATAAGCAGACAGGTGCAGGAAGAAAACCAAAAAATAGGTAACATAGTGGAAATGAGAGGGAGGTGATTGCTTTTCCTTTCTTAGTAGCTCAGGAAATTTATGACAATGTATTGTGTACCACTGTGCACTATCAGCTGAGCAGTGCTAGCAAAGACAGACTCTGCACTCCCACAAAGCACAGATTTTCACAGTTTCCTTGATGGCCAGTTGTAATGATAACTCATTCCAGATGATAATCTGCACTGAGCCTTTCTGAATTACTTAAGTAGTCAAACATAATATACCAAAATAGTTCTCCTATATCATTAAAATAATTCCCTTATTCCCCAATGCCACCTTTTACCAGGTGGCAAATGCCAAATGTGTTGGCATTTTATAACTCAGCTATAAAAAATGGACTGAGTTTGAGCCTGAAGATGTGTGAATGGATATTGTTATGCATAGTCTGTCTTAGTACCCTTTGTAGAGGGGAAAAAAATGTGAGCAGCTGGAAAGACTATCCATCCAGGTCTACAAAGAGACTCAGGTCATATGCCTGGTAGCAGATGTGCTTCTCACAAATAAAAACGGGCTTCTGGTGTGGCTAGTTATAATTGAAAGTTTTTTTGTTTGGTTGGGTTTTTTTAGGAATTGATATTTTGATGGATGGTAAAAACTTTTGCAGAGAAAAAACAGCAGTATTAAAATTAATGTGGATGGGCTAACTTCGGTTCATTTAATAAATGAGAATTTCTGCCGAGCATTTCAGAATAATTCTTAGAACACAATCTTTATCCACTGATTCTATTTTTTGTTTTATTATTCATATTTACTTAGTTATCAATAAGATTCTGACTTTCACTAAGAGTCACTTTAAGTCAAGTGAATAGAGAGAATACAAAAGAACACCAAGGTGAAAGGCTAGAAATTAAAAGACATCAACTGTCTGATAATAAGCCCGTAGCAATATTTACAGGCCATACAAAATAACATTCACGGAAAGTTTTATTATTTCAAACCATAAAAATATGATGATAAATGCAACTATATTGTATTAACATGCTTTTCTGATTTTTATCATTAAAATAATAAGTATTAAGTAGTTTACTGCCCTATATTATACAGATACATGATAAAAAATAAAATAGTAGAATTGTGAACTCATTTTAACTTAGAGAAATTAAAGAGGATGGGTTCAGGCTTAAGTATAACAAGGAGCTGACATCAGTCAGTATTTTAATTCAGAAGTGGCGCACATAAAATAACTTGTGGTTTTATCACTACTCATCATTTATGCACATACTTCCACATAAAGTGAGAATTTTACCAATGCAGGCACTGAAGACTGTACATTCAGAAACTGCTGAAGCACACAACAGACAGAAGACTAATATACTATGGAGGGGAAGCTCCCATATCTTTCAGGTGGCTCTGCCTGTAAATCCGTTAGTTGCTGCTATCAGTGGTGTGTAATTCTCCAACAACTGCCACTTCATAAACTTCGTAAAATCGATGCCAGTGGCACTAACATAGCAGCCCTCTCCTGTTAGTCCAGTAACTACAGTAGGAATAACACAACTTTAGATCATAAAAGAGCAGTGCTGAATTTACTAGTGGGATGGCTAAGAGAAGGAGGAAAAAAAAAAAAGAGAAAAAAAAGAGAAGAGAAGGATGAGAAGAGATGCAGGGCACACTCCATGTTATATGACAGGAGAAAAAGCTTTTCCGCCCCAGCCGATCCCTTTAGAGTTGCTTTTGCTTCCTTCCTTACAACAGTGCTGTATTTTCTGAATGGATGGCTTGCATTATGCCTAAGAGAGATGTTAGTGTCATGTGTTAACTATCTTGTCATGACAAATGGCCATATCTATATGGAAAAACTAAGTAAATTAGCTGGCACAGTTACTCATTCAGAGTGTGTGCATAAATATATACAAGGATGCAGAGATCTCTTTTATTAAAAGACATTTTCTTCCAGCATTTAATTTATGATACAGGTACTTTATGTAAACAGAAATCATATATGTGAAGGATGATAATGGCATACAAAAAAGGACAAGCAAGTATTTTAATACTACTGCATTTAGCATACATTTCAATAAAATTTCAGTATGTTGCTGTATTATGTACTGATATTCCAAAACATAGGTAGCATGTCAGAGCTTAAAACACCCTATGATTGCAACAGAAAACATGTCAAAGACCATGGAAATCCAAACCTTTAAAAATCCCAGCTTAAAGTTCTGGTTCATTTAAACACTGCACTTGGTGAGGTGGGAGATGACAACACGCATGCACGCACACCCACCTCCCCACACCCCCATTCAGTAATCTGTATGAATGATGCTTCCACCCACGTCCTGTTGCAAGACAAGCTTTTAGGGAGCTTGCACAGCGTTCGGTAGCAAGCAGCATGCAATCTCTTCCTGCTATTTGTTACACACCCATCAAGTGTCACGTATCTTTTGGTGATGCTCATGAATTTCATGGTCCTGACATGCCTGTCTGCATCTGCAAACCAGTGGGAAAGATACATCTGAAATAAAGGAATACATCGTAGATCATTTGCCACACTGTTTTGAAGTGTCAATACATTTTTTGCTAATCTCAAAAACAGCAATTAAGATTGACAATTTGGTGAATCCTGTCTAAGATGAATTTGATGGATTCAGCTGCTACACTACACAATTACTACAAACCTGGGAACTTAACTGGCAAGCAATGAAGGACTACCTATTCCATAACAGCTACCGCTCATTAACCCTGCACATCCCCAAGCTATGTTCTTTAGAGTATGTTCAATATGAAAAAGGCCTAATGGATTTTTCACAGACATGTAGAGTAGCACAAAAACCTAACAATTAATATTGTTTTGGTCTACCACAGCATTTGTAAAATTCTTATCTATAGAAGCTGAAATCAGGCAATAACAGTGATATGCTAAACCGCTGAATTGAAAAGGTAGGTACACACACAGCTAAGCTAACTACTAACTTTAATTTGCAAACTTGTAGACATGGAATCTCCAGACAAGGCCACAACACTATGTGCAGTTACAGAGAGCTACAGGGCAGCCTGTGGCATAATTAGCACTTACCTTATAGAACAGAAGAAACATTAATTTTTCCACATTACTGCTTGTGATTTAAAGATTGTTTTACATGTTTTATTCAAAGCATGACACAAACTTAAAATCGAAACCTGGAATTCAATTTTTTAAATATTTTTTTCCATTAAAGGAAAGTTAATTCTTTGTACCTCTCTACTTTGGTTTAATTGCTCTTAGAAGGTGAAGTAGCTGAGACACTTTCATTCTGTTTCTCTTCCACAGACTAGTCTGTAGACCCCAAAGTAGGTAAGACCTTCCCCTCCACAGGCAGAGGAGGAATCAAGTCCAGAGCACGTGTTCTCTGACCACAGAGCTAACTGCAAAAAGCACAGAGAAGCCAGACCTTTGTAACCAGCCGTTATGCACAGGGCATATGCAAAGGTACTACAATAGACATGAATGTTTAACTTCTTTATAGAGATATAGGGATGAGACGCTCTTGCTGTAATTCCCATGCAGATGAAGGTATTGCCAGGAATACACACGAAGAAAAGCAAGATTTAAAGAAAGGCATTTCTTTTCCTCATCTGCCCTACATTGGCTAGTTTATGAGGACTCTCACTCGGTATGATGGCTTTTGTGGATCTCCATTTTGTGGTACTTAGCCTTTTGCATTAAACATATAAGGAACTTAGGTATCTTTTTTAACTCTAGGTACTCAATATTTAGGCATTCCAGTACTTAACATTGCAGCAAGAAAGTCTCCTTTAGAAGCCAAGCTCCAGGACCACAAAAGGAATTTCTAGATTTCTGAGCTATTTTTGTATCTGCATTCAATTTCATGCAACATTGGTGTACATGAAGAGGGGTCTTCAGTAGTATTTTTTAACAACACTAAAGATTCCTGCTTATGTTTCCAATTTTTTTCTTAGGCTATCATATCACAGCAATTTTTTTGAGGCCATTCTCATTCTGTCCTTTCCCACTTTTTGTTTAGATAGAAGACAAGAGAAACAAACTGCAGGTCCTATATATATAGATAAAAACTATTCCCACCTTTTGCATATCTTTGATGACTGTGGATGTAAAAGAAATTGCACAAATTCCCTTACTTTCTCAGGTCAGTTTTAAAGAATGCCAGCAATGATTACTTGGCTATGTTTTATGTTTATTCCATATAGCATATTAATGAACTTGTAAAAAGTTTAAAAAAATCCCTACTTCTATAACAAAACATTCAATCCCTTAATTTTTGAGATCTACAGAATTGTAAGCAGGCACTTCCAACTAGTTTCAGTGAACCCCACATCACCTCAGAATTAAGAATTAATGAGTACAATAAGATTTATTTTGATAAGGCTTATTATAAACCACGTTAATCTATGCTGTCACTGTTTGTACCTCAAAAAGTGCCTGCCTACTCAAGTCTAAGTGTACATGATTTTTTTTTTAATTGAATGTGCTTAGTTTTGCTTTCTAAATGTGTGCCTTCAAATGTCAAGCTAATTTCAGTGCATATGGACTCATTTGAAGAGCCTTCCATTCCCTGATTATCTGAATCAAACTCAGTCTACAAGAATACTGTAGCTGTGAATTATATTATTTTGAAACAGTAGTTAAGACCTGTGATTTGGCAGATTTTTTTTCCTACTTATATATTCCTTTAACTTTGGGATAAAAATGAAATTCTAGTTCAACTATACTTGAAAAGACAAAAATTTAAAGTTCATATTAGTCATTTAAAATGGATTAAAAAGATTACAACTTCAAGAACTCCTGCAACCTTTATAAAGCTATCAAATAGCATCAAGATATGATTACCAAAGACAAATTCTGAATAATTTCTCAAACTCTTCAGATTATTCAGGAATCAATTACATAGTTTTATCATGGGTTATTCATTCAACCTTATTAATGTGATATCCATCAGAATCAATATCTGTGGAAATATACTTAAAAATGACCATTGATTGTAGGATTTCTCTTTAATTACTTCTCCAGTTATACAACTTATTATAAGAAAAAGATCTGAAAATCTGCAATAATATCTTCCACAATTGTTAGTCAGGAATGTTCTTCTCATCACAATACCAGATATTAAAATATATTACATTAATTATATTCTATTCTAATAACATTGCAAAAGATAGTGGATTTGAATATTTTAACTTATTAGTCATTCTTGATCAATCTAATATTCATTGGAAAGGTAAAAATTAATATAAAAATACAGAATAGAAATGTACTTCTAATCAAGCTACTTTAAAAATATCTGTAACACTGCCTACATCTGCACCACTAGATTAGAAAGATTTTCATCAATTTCTTTGCCATTCTTTGGATAAAATGCAAATAAAACAGGAAACATCTGAGTGCATTTAAAAAAAAGAAAAAAAGAGATGTATAAAGGCAACTTAAATTATCTTATAAACCAAAAAAAGAATGTTTAACATTACCTGAATTAAATGGAAAATGACATTTTAAAGCCTATTTAGATTAAAGTAATCTTACTTAGATAAGTGAAGTTCTAGGAATACATTAATGCTGTTACTTCACATGAATCAGAAGGTATAGAAAACCTTGCCTACTGAAAACAGCATGCCTGCTATGCCTCAGACTTTCTTGAGGAAGCTACTCACAACTTCCTTCTGGGCTTAAATAGCCAAAAATCAGGAAGAATGTAAAGAAATAGGTACTACAGTCCTTTAGATGCATACTTTTTTTTTTTTTTGCCTACATTAGTTTAAATGGAAATCATGCTCATATATTGGCTTCAGTTGTTCTACGTATACAACATAAACAGAATTAATCAAAAATTGCTTTTTCAAGAAATCAAACATAGTAATCTATAGAACAGCAACACTGAGGCTCAAGTAAAATTTTTCTTCAATCACTTTAAATCTAGGCAAGCCACAGACATAACAATACTATAAAACTGCATTCATGACAACGTGTGAGCAACAAAACCAGTCATAATTTCATGCCTGGCCTCACCATGTTTCATATAGAGCCCAAATGAGTGTGTTGGCAGAGAGTATCTCTAAAGAATCTTTTAATCTGTAAGGTCATTAGGACTGTTCACTTCTGGACTTAAATTTGAATAGCTCTAGGGTAATCTGATTTCAGCAAACCTGAAATGGTGGGTTTAGCCTCTCAGGCTTTGTTGGTGTGTGGCAGAATTTTTGCCACCAGAGCACTCCTCCATATCAGAAGTCGGGGGGGAAGGGGAGGAAAGGAAGAAGGAAATTATATCTAACAGGAATTCCTGCCATTAATTTAAACAAAACTTAAAAAAAAAACCAAAAAAAAAACCACACACCAAAAAAACCCAAACCAACAACAAAACAAAATCCCAAACTATAGGTAACTGCTCCAGTCTGAAATAGCTTAAATACCTCTATCAGTGGTTTAGATGCCTTTCTAGTCCTATGCACTGCCTTGGTAGGTTCATTATTTATTTAATTCAACAGCTAATATTCATTAACTATGACAAGCATTATCTGCTGTCATATATCTTTATTTGGCTGAGATTATTTTGCTGAAAAGCCATTTCTAGTAATGATTGAATGTTTCCATATTTTTGGCAGCTATAAGACAAAGAGAAGGCAGTAATGCCATAATTACTAGCCTACCTCTAAGAATGATATAGATGTGACAATTTTTCACCAGTGAAATTGCTGCCTGAGATGAGGAGTTTACACAATGTGTAGTTACAGAGACCTTAATTGTGGAATTAATTTCATTTAGTTGTCACTTAAAAATCCAACTTGTATAAAAAGGTTTTATAACTGGAATACATCAAACTATCCTGCACGTGCTTCAGGGCAGAATGTGAAAATTAGGCAATGTTATAGCTTAGTCTCTTGGCCAAAGATGTCTGCAGTTTAAGAGAGTTTTACCATCAGCTTTCTTTCTACACCTGAGCAACCTACATACACAAACTTAGCAGATAAATCAACACCTATGAGCATGTCTCGGGTTTCATTAGGGGTGCTGTAAAACAAACACAACAGTGTCCTCCAATCTTCTTATTCCAAAGTGAAGATAAATTGTCTACCACTTGTCTACCACCATGTCTACCATGCAGTATTTTTTTTTCCAACAAGAAGCCATGTTAATGATAATTACTTGGTTATGCATTTCTTTCATGGCTTCTCAATAAAGCACTGGCATTTTCAGTGAAACTTCAAGAATCTTTACCCCACATCAGTACGTTCCAAACTAGAGCCTTTTTTTCTTAGTTGATGAAGATCTTAAACTCCTTGCTAATGAAAGATTACGGCAGTACACCTGTACTTTTTGATTTTGGAGTACAATGTCTCTATTTCCAAATTGTTTTGACAATCCTAATATTAATTATCATTACATTTTAGTGGTCAGAAACTAAAACAAGAGCTACTAGCAAACAGGGCAACAAACATGTATATCTTCTCTGTAGACTGTGTGTGACCATAGTAAGGCAGTTATTAATAAATGTTTGTTGGATAATTGCAATCGTTACTTAAAATATATCAGGAAATTAACTACAGTTATGTATGAGGCTGACTTATTAATGGACTACACCTGCTAATTATTTTGATTTCTGCCAAGCTTTGCTATGATGGGTTTCTCAGCTGTTGTATTTGGACATCTGTCAAGTATGCATTATGCTATTGACAGGCCACAGATTTCCAAGAAATCACTTTTCATTGAATCTTTTCCATTGTACTTGACATAAACCTTTTTCTCACTGTCAAAAAGAGGGATTCATACATCCTACAATGATATGAAATCTCTCAATCATAATATATAATTGCAACAGATTACAAAATACTACTAATTCCTCCTGGACAGACCTTTCATATTTAAACCACCACCATTGACAAGACATCAACAGAGGTTATTTCAAAGTCTGAGCTACTTCCAAACTTGTGCTTATTCAAACTTATTCTACTTGTCCTTGTCTGGAAGAATCTCACCCCTAAAACACCTTCAGTACACCTAACCTCCAAAAAAGCCTGATTTACAATGGTTATCCTTGCCATTATATGTTGTCTCTGTATCAAATTTAATTTTCTTAAAATGCCATTTCATTAACACTTTCCTTACTTTTAAAACAGTATGGTGACCTTCCTTAAGTGATTAGTGATATATTTACCATTGTGTGTTTAATTTAACGTAAATTATTATTATGTCATATATATCTATGGCTATGCATAAGTAAATAACTAAAAAAATTGCAATATAAATGAAAAAGACTAACAGGGTGCTTATTTGAGTTTTTTAATTTGTTCTTTTTTTTTTTTTTACCTGAGAATACATTTTCTGATGATGTAAACAAAAAGTTGAAATAGAAATTAAGAAAAATCAATTTAGTACATAATTTCACAACCATTTCTGACTATAGAAATATTCAGGAAATAATTTAATCCACTAATGTATTTCACAAGAACTCAGCCTTATACATGACAGAACTCTTAATTGTGTGGTAAACCTACTGCAATATTGCTGAAAAGCAGATTAAGTTTAAACTAAACAATGGACTCAAAAGTGAAATGTGACTATTCCATGTTCTTATGTTACAAATCACACATCACAAATTTACCTTGATACTGAAATGCTTTCAATTAAATGCTTGTCAGTTTTAATGGTGTGTTGTTGCATTTAGGACACAATTGCAATATCTGAAAATACATTCGTTCTAATAGTAAAATATGTTTTAAATTTTAGACTGAAAGAAGAAAATAATTCCTACCACATAGAACATGAAAACAGAAAGCAAGTGGGTATATTTTTATTTGAAGGAAGGGGAAAACATATTTTTTTAACCATATGGGTTTTTTAATCATATGGGATATTGCACAGGAGACTAGTATATTATTTCACCAGTTTAACTGTGAAACTTGAAAAATTACCAAGTTGTAAATGAACAAATACTGTTAGGAGAAATCGCAATGCTTAAAAAGATTTGAATGAAAAATTTAGCTTTCAGAGCAACAAAATCCTGACAGTAATTAAAATCAGCAAAAGGTTATTTGCCCACAAAAAGCAGCCAATTAAAGATAAGATAATGATAATTGCATTCAAAACTCTTTGGAAGATCAGATTGCTGCTCACAAATTTGTAAAAATGTTTTGATTATGTTGTAATGCAGTCATAATAAACAGATAAACCTGGAATTCTGATGGAAAGCTGTCAATATATACCGAGTTTATAAGAAGATATCAAGCCAGTACACTATTGTACTTATGATACCTATTAAAAACTAGACAAAACATTAGTAAGTTTATTTTTAATTACTGCTAAAAGTGCTATCAGTACAATAAATAATAGTTAGTAAAACAGACTAAACCAGAAATACATAGTAATTTTTTTTAATTAAGAAAAGATGAAAATGTCATTCTTTTCTTAGAAGTACTGTAAAAGAGTAAAGGAACAGAGAGTTCAATCAATGCTTTTAAATAAGCACCTTCTTAGATATCCTAAACTTGAATGTCAAAACCTGTCTTTTTATAAAATAACTTGACAGAATTTGATTTTGTTTTCCTTCTTCTTCTATTTTAATTGTGTTTTAAATATACTAAACACATAAATACATGAAAAACATGAAGATGGCTCTTCTTTTAATCTAGGCTTGATTTTAACGATAGCTATAGTTTATATTACACTACCTAAATGCCTTGACCAAAAACTAATGATAGTCACCATGATAGTCACTTTATAAGCACTTCATGAGAAGATCTTTGCACCCATAAACACCTAAAAAGCCTCAACCTGCATGCCTGAATAGCAGAGGCAGACATACATTTTCTCCACTGAGTCCATTCCTTAAGAATTGTATCCTGCCAGCTCATGGATTTTAGAGCCATGTAAAACGCACAGAGCTTTACAGAATTAAATTCAAAACACTCAAAAATGGATTATATGGTCATTAATTTAGGGCAAAGGCTCTAATGATGGAGGTGTTTGTCAGCTGTTCATTTTGCTGACTAGTTTTATTTTAACAGACATCCAAACACATAGTGCACGCCAAAACTGTTAGGCCTCTAAACTACTTTTTTTTTTTTTTTAATGTACTTGTTCCACACTCAGCTCAGTTAAGTCATCAAGGTCCAGAATTCATGTGTTCTTTGGTATTCTTGGCCTGATCCTGGTGACCCTTTTTTTTCCCCCCCCTCCAACAGCTGTCACAAAAGCAGCAACTCAAAAATGCAATAGTGATGGTGCTTCTGTTATAAGGCACTGAGGAATAGGAATTATTTACTTAGTGTTAGAGAAAAATACTGGGTGGATCCAGCAGTCTGAGAGAGGTGAGGCTGCTGCAGCTCCATGCCCCCAGGTGCAACCAGTAGCATGGCAGAAGATCTGATCCCAGCAGCCACACACAGACAGAGCACACATACACCACATATATATGTACACACATAGCCAGCCACACAGACACTCGGAGCACCCACGTAAACACAGAGAGCACCCACCACCTCATCCTGCTCCCCTCTCTGGCTGAGCAGGATGGAGGTTGACTAGTGAGAATATATATACATGTATAGGTATGTGTATACTTACATACAAGGTGGATATCTCAAGCAGCTGGGCTCAGACTCAGACTGCCCAGTTGCTGGTACCTGGACATACCTTCTGCCAAGGTCACAACCCGCTCCAGTTGCAGGTACAGACCCCCTCACTCTCTCTCTCTCACATACACACAGAGAAACAAACTTTATTTTGTTCCCCAGTCCAGAGAGTCTTCATGTAAGACACATCAAAAAGTTATTGAAAATATATATCAGCAGATATTAGTGGAAAAAGGACCAAAAAAGAGTACTTCTCCCTCAGGGACAAATGCACTAATCATCAGGCTAAGCCAGATTTCCTCATATTATACTTAAAGAAGCTCCTCATGCAATAGAGGAAAAGATTTACCAATATAGCATTAAAATAATTCTTACAGTCCTTTGGTGGTGTCTTGAGACATGGAAGCTACAAGCTGCATTTTCTTAAAAGAAAGGTAGAAACCTAGCCTTATACCTTTCATCTTCCACAGCTGTGACAAACTATTGAACGGAGAGAAAGCAGACCTTGGTGCATCTGGTGAGCCTGAACACTTTCTCTTCTGGTGTCTTCCATTGACTCTAAGCCATTAGGCATTTGATGCTAATTTTATAGATGTTAACATGTATGTTTATATATTTGTATGTCTATAATACATATACCTTTTGTATAAGTGAGTTTTCATATTTATATATACATGCGCATGTATGTATATATGTGTACACATATGTACATACACACACAGACACAAATATACAATTCACTCAGCAAAAGTTTTTGCAGATCAGATTTTTGTCTTCTTATTTTCTCATTGTCACTGGTATTACACATTATTCTATTAACTTTAAGACAAAAGATTATCAGTGAAATTAAAAAGAAAGAATGAGAGCAAAAATTTATCAAGTACTGTTAATAGAACCAGCAGTATTGCGGAGTTACACATGCAGAGAAATTCAAATAAGGTCAGTGATCATCTGTGAAGTTTCAAGTGATTCACAGCTAAGTTCACCTATTTCACATGCATTTTGCACAATAATCATGACCATAGCTGTCAGATTAGAGCATAGCTTTGTGACCTCCTCTAGACTAGATAGCTGTAATTAAGTTATTCTTAATGATGCTTTGAAAGGAAATCAAAAACTTCCAAGTATGCACAGTACACTGTGACCTAACTGCATTGTGAACGCATTATCTGCCTATTGACTTCCTGGTACAGTTCAAGATGCTATTATGGATCTCAAACATTGTATGGTCAGGACATTAGTTTTCAGAAGACAGCAGTGATCCACTGTACATCTGTTCAGTCAAGTTCAGCTAATGAACTCATGTAGCATTATGTAGATTGGATTTTATGTCAAGCTATTCTCAACCAGAGATTTTTGCGCACCTAGTAGTGAAAAAATTAAAAAAAAAAAAAAAGGCATATAATTTCATATAATGCATTTGCATATGTGGTACATTTAGGAAGAACATAAATATGTAAGCAACTGACTGCTTCAATTTTCTTATATTTGAAACTAAAACAGATTAAAAGGTTAACAGTAGGGTAGCACATCATGACTTTATATGACCCTTCTTACTAATTTATTCTTGCCAATCTAATATTTCCATTAAATTCAAATATTATCTAGATATATTTTGCACATTCAGCATCACTGCTCTTAAAAAGATGCTTTCATTATTAACTGCATTTTAGTAATGGAGAAACTGTGTCATCAATATATAAAGTGGTATTTCCAAAAATTCACTACCTGGCCAATAAAAAATGAAGGAATAAATGCCAGAATGAGTTGGTGTTTGGAGTTGGTGTTTGGAGTTTAACACAATGCTGTCTTTTCTGTAAATAATCTAATTTAGGTAACCAAATGTAAAAAATTACAATAGTTCCATCCATAATAGTAAACAAAACATATCAGAACCTGTTCTTGGCACAGCTGATACCCCGTATGATAAAATCTTCCTGCCCCAAAGCACAGGGATTTTCCCTATCAGGAAGGATCTCTGGGGTTTGCTATTGCTTAGATCATGTCCAGACACTGAGCCAAACCTCCATCATTAAATTTGCTACTAAATGGCACAGGTGATAGAAGGCTGCTTGAGCTTGTGTCCTGGTCTGTGGTGTTTATAGTACCGACTCAGCCAGATGCTATTATTCCCCACTAAATCCTACATTCATCACAGATCACACAGAAAGTAAAAAAGTATCTACTGAATTGGCCTTTATATGTCAATGTGATTTTCAAATAACATATTAAGTGAAAGATCCCAGAAGCAATTAACTTATTAGCATTTGATGTTTTTGGGGGGAAAAAAGGAAAAAAAATATTAAATAAGATAAAGGAGTGGTATTTCTTTCAATGACACTCTTTTTATTACCATAATTTTGATGAACAAATTCAATAATTATACTATAAAACTTTTATATGTGTTAATTATGTTTGGAACAATGCATTTATCTTGTCTTGCAAAGCCCTGCAATAGTTAAAACATTGACTCCACATTTCAGCATGGCTTGAGGTGAGAAGCAATATGGTTTGTTTTTTTGACAGCGGGATGGATTGTATTTTGAAAGTTCTTTGAGGGTGTGTTACTGAAAGAAAAAGGATTTGTCTGAACTGTCATGTTGTGTATTCTTGAAAGCCCATGTGTTCAAACATCCTGGCAGATTATTCTGAGTTTCAGAAAAAAACTAGCTTCAAAGCCTACAAGCCAACTTTTAACAGCTTAAGTACATTAAGCCCAGGAGCTAATTTAAAGAACAATAATACAAACAATGTATGTAAAAAAAAAAAAAATTAAAAAAATCAAAGCATTTAAATTACATTAAAAGACTTAGATTAGTGTATTTACTCTGTCATAGGTAAAAATAGCCTGATACTTGAGTGCTCACACTTCTTTACAGGCACAGTGTCATTCTTCACCCAGGAAGCCTCTCCACGAAGGAAAGGGAAAAAGAGAATGCTGCAGTTATTAGCAAGGGAGAAGGAAGGATTCCCATCCTCTCAGAGCCCATAACATTGATCCATCTATCAAGGTTTTCCTTTACAATCCAATATGGACTTTTCACTGTCAGTTCTTACTTGTTAGCGCAGGTGTATTTTACATGTATATACGTGGAATAATTTGAAAAGGGCAGACTCAGAACAGATTTTTGCATAACTGTAAGACCAACACACAAACAAAATTCCAATGTGTCAGAGTTGCAAATCCAGCAGGATAACTCATGGGGTACATACAGTTTTGTACTACTGTGAAATACATTTAAAATTAATTCATTTTGTATCCTTGGAAAAGGATTTTACTTCATTTTTAAAGGATGATAGAGTTACTTATTCTATTCAAAGGTTTTGGCACGAAAAAACAATTATGCACAACACATTTCTGCTCTCAGACAAAATTGATGTTCATTCAATTGCTGGTGGCTTTTATAATAATAAAAAAATGCTTGGAAATATAAGCTATTGTTTTTTAAGGAAAAAAAGAAAAAGATTAAAAAACTTGACCAAAATGAAATCCTCGTCTTTTCCAATCAAAAAAAAAACCCCAAAAAACAAACCTGCCTAGCATGAAAAGGTGCTTATTGTCCTAACAATGTTTTGAATACATACACACATTAAACATAGTACAATACTTATGCTTACATACTAAGCCATCAGCTATCGTGCTGTTGAAACCAAATGCAACAGAAGAGTACATTTATGTTTCATTTTAACATTAGCTTTGCACCTTTGTTGTGGTTTAGCCCCAGCCAGCAGCTAGGTACCATGTGGCCGGTTGCTCACTCCTCTCTGGTGGGATGGAGAGGAGAATCGGAAGAAAAAGGTGAAACTCGTGGGTTGGGATAAGGACAGTTTACTGGGACAGCAAAGGGAGAGGGAAATAACAACAACAGTACTTAGAATATACAAAGTGGGCAACTTGCTCACCTCCCAGAACCCGGTGCCCAGCCAGTCCCAGAGAAGCAATCCCTCCTCCCTGGCTAGCCCCCCTCCCCCCCTTATATGCTGAGCATGACACCATATGGTATGGAATATCCCTTTGGTCAGTTTGGATCAGCTGTCCCGGCTGTGTCCCCTTCCAGCTTCTGGTGAACATTAACTTTATCCCAGCTGAAAACCAGGACAACCTTAATTCAATTCCATTTCACACTGATAAATTCCTAACTCCAAATTATAATACTCTCTAGTATAGAGCTTTAAACCATTTAAACCTAAGAGACACAGAAACAGAGCCAATACAGCCTTCTCATCAAGCTCTATTATGCTGTCCAAGTGGATAGTAATTCACAGATGAAACGTGGTATATGAAATGACCCCTAATGATCTTAACAGCTGTTTGTTGCCATGCCCTGGCAACCGCCAAAACAACCATAAATTCACACTTTCTCTTTACTCCTGAAAATACTGTCTCAGCAGTGACTTACCTCTTATTTAAATGTTGCAAATGTGCACAACAAGGCAGGCTGATTCACCTGTAAAATTACAGATCTAGCGGATTTTAAGAGCCAAGACAGCAGATATTGTAACCCTTTATCAGTTAATTCTTGATTGCTTTAAGACATGTACAGCTGGGAAGAAAATAATGCCAGGTAAATCTGCCTCAGGGTGAACAAAATCCAAGCAATATGAGACTAAGTTAGAGTTCAGTACAATCCTAGATATTACTAGAAGCCTAACAGAATGCCTACTAATTCCAGAAATAAAATTAATACAATGCTCCTGATTTTCCTATAGGTGGAATGGTAAAAGACAAAAACCTTGTTTGTTTCTTAACAGCTGAGGTACCGGAGGCTGGGACACCTAACCAAGCCAGTAGGGAATACCAATGAAAGGAACAAGATGGAATTTCCTTATACCTTGTGACTGAAAAAGCCTGACTGAAAAAGCCTCCTCCTTGTGACTGAAAAAGCTTCCCTCACAACTGCGGCCTAGTACAAACAGAAAACAGGGATGAAGAGACACATACCCATTGTGGAGTTATTCGTCTACCTACTTGCCTTTGGGAAGAGTAGCAGCTCTTAATGGCTCAGTATAAGAGGAATCGGTTCAGGCAGCAGGAGATCTGGGTCCTGTACTGTATTAAGTTTGTGTGGCAAGGTTCTGGTAGCAGGGGGCTACAGGGGTGGCTTCTGTGAGAAGCTGCTAGAAGCTTCCCCTGTGTCTGACAGAGCCAATGCCAGCCGGCTCCAAGACAGACCCACCGCTGGCCAAGGCCGAGCCCATCAGCCACGGTGGTAGTGTCTCTGGGGTAACAGAGTAATCCATAGGAAGGAAAAAAACCAAACAACTGCAGCAGCAGCAGCCAGAGGAGAGGAGTAAGAAGATGTGAGAGAAA
Organism: Aramus guarauna; assembly: GCA_013400195.1. Classification (NCBI taxonomy): domain Eukaryota; kingdom Metazoa; phylum Chordata; class Aves; order Gruiformes; family Aramidae; genus Aramus; species Aramus guarauna. The sequence continues at coordinate 287,544 of VXBL01010053.1, forward strand.
CAACCCTGCAGGCACCAAGGCCAGTGAAGAAAGAGGGGAAGGAGGTGATCCACATGCCAGAGCAGAGATTCCCCTGCAGCCCGTGGTGAAGACCATGATGAGGCAGGCTGTCCCCCTGCAGCCCATGGAAGCTAATGGTGGAGCAGATATCCATCTGAAGCCCAGGGAGGACCCCATACAAAAGCAGGTGGATGCCCACAAAGGAGGCTGTGACCCCATGGGAAGCCCACCCTGGAGCAAGCTCCTGGCAGGATCTGCATATCTGTGGAGAGAGGAGCCCACACTGGAGCAGGTTTGCTGGCAGGACTTGTGACCCCGTGGGGTACCCACACTGGATAAGTCTGGTCCTGAAGGTCCGCACCNAAGATTTGATTTTATTTCTCATGACTCTACTCTGAATTGATTGGTAATAAATTAAATTAATTTTCCCCAAGTTGAGTCTGTTTTGCCCATGACAGCAATTGGTAAGTGATCTCTCCTTGTCCTTATCTTGACCCAGGAGCTTTTTGTTATATTTTCTCTCCCCTGTCCAGCTGAGGAGAGGAGTAACAGAGCAGTTTTGGTGGGCATCTGGCCTCCAGCCAGGGTCAACTTATTGTATGTACCCAGAACCCTGGGTTCTCTGATATTATATGTATCTGAACAAAAGCACAACAGCATAATCCTCTACTGCTGTCCATTCATAATTTTCCTACTTTATAAATGGACAAAGCACATAAAGCTTATTTCAGTGTATTTCACACATTGCTCACTAAAAATTTCCAAGTCATAAACACTTGAAAGATGGTCTTGAGTCAACATAAATTCTCCTTTCTAAACATATTGTTGTAGGTTTCTAAATTAAACTATTATTGCAGTGCATTTTCACCAACTCTACCTTTACATTTTGTCTTGAGATTTTAATGTATACAATGCCAAGCTTATCATTGGCAGAAAATAAAAAATAAGGGCAGTAAACACATGTTTTTTGGGATGCTTTATTTCAAGACCAAGGACCTGAAACAGTGTGCCTTTTTTTTTCCCCACATACACTACTTTTAAGCTGTGTAGAAACAAAGTCTTAGCTATCGGTTGACAGGGTTAATTTTCCCCAAGCTTTTAGTGTGTTTTTAACAGATGTTAAAAACTTTAATCTTATATATATTGATGAGCTGTATATTCTAAAGAATTCAAGCTTGTATTCACAGTTAATCTCTGAAAGCTCTTTAAGCTGTTCTGTACCCTTTTGTTAATAGTAAACATATCTTTGATGAAAACAATTAATCTAATTCCTTTTATAAATGTTGGAGACACATTTATTGTTTAATATACTGCACATATTTAAATGTATTTTAATCCTTGTAACTATAGACACTTTTTTCCCAATTATTTTTCAAAGCTATCTGCCCTTCAGCAGATATGGATGGCTTCAGTATTTACTTTTCAGCGTAGCTGCCACATTACACACTCATTTCTCTCTTTTTCTTTTTTCTATACTAAAAATTATTTGCTTTCTAATGCAAAATTAACTATTTCAAAATCTTAAGATTCCTTGACAGAATGAAAATAATTCTAAGTTCTGTTTCAATACATTAGTGGATAGTCTAGAAAAGCAAAACAGACAATTATGTTTTGGTGTAAATGTTGAATAGAATGGCTTAGGGGAACAGCTGCATCCCTTCTTCTCATGATCTCTTTGGGTGCACCCCTCAGGGTGTCTGACATCACACCTTTATGAAGTGCTCTTTCTTGTTCAACAAAACAGACTGAGCTACATTCTTCTCTTTGGAGAAGGTGAGGTTTGAGCAGTGTTCCCCATTGATTGAAAGGTGCCTTTTAAAATAAAGAAATAGTTTTCTAAATCAAAACAATAAAACAAACCAAAACACATTAACAAAGGAGACAATAATTTAGATGAAGAAAAGGATTTGTAAACACTTGCTCTCTCAATCCAAGTAGATTACTTTATTCCTCCTGAATAATTTCCCTCCTCCCAATATCCTTCCAATGTCTTTTGGTGGGTCTTGAATTGCTCTGTCTTGTTTCTCCAGTATAAGCAAGGATGCAGTTGATGTTACACCAGTTTTTCCTTCTCTTGCTTGTTTTTTTGGGGGGCAAACATTAATTAGACATATTCATACAACACACAGCCAAAAAGCAAGTCAGTATACAGCACTTAAAAATTGTGACAGAGTATTCTACAGTTATGTTTAATCACTGACCTCAGTTCCACTGGTACCAGACTTTCCTTCTCTGTCATATTTGAAAATGACTATATTTTCCTGATTTGTTTATAAGCTATAAAGAGTCATGACACATTCAAATAAGTAAAAGATGACAATGCAATTTGAACTGATAACTTCATGGTGAGAAATGGGTTTTGGCTGCATAATGACTTTATAATCTTTCTCAGTGTTAAATCCTTTATCAGAATAATTAACACTTTCGCCAGTATTTCACAGAAACCATGATGTCACCATCCTATGGATTGTCTCTTTAAAGTAAGTTTTAATAGTTCAACTGGAGAAGAACAAAAATGCCTAACTGCATTTATGCATTAGTATTCATAACAGTATGCTAAGGAAATCCTCTGATATGAAAAGAAGGATCTATCAGTTTGCTGCTGCTTCTTCCACAATTATCCATTTCTAGTAATTTTTTTACATTTTTTTTATAAATAGTATAGCTTACCTAAATGCAAAGAGTTTACAAAGATGTAGAATTACATTTTTTGCCATAATTGGTACATCAAAAACTATTCTCAAAGAGCCAAGTATCACCTACTCTTAGAATAATACCTTCCTTGAAGCATAATACAAAGAAAATGAGAATATTTTTATATTAAAGATCAAGCAGAAGCTTTGAGATTAAGTGACTTGTCCACAAAATTACATTGAAAGCTTGAGGTAAATCTAAAAACTGAACTTAAATCTCTTGCGTGTGAATGTAATGTTTCAATGACAGAATTATCCTTTCTTTTCATCTAAATCTTGTATTTCACAAAGCTAACTAATCCAAAATAAGAATAAATAAGCCTAGCTAAATACTTTTCTAGAGTCACAGAACTAAAAGCCTTTAAGATACAGTGGCTTGAGGCCCATACTTTTCATTAGAATTATGGTCTTCCAGTAAATGAATAACAAGAATCAGAGAAAAGTATAAACTGTCTAGTCTCAATAGAGAGAGGACAATTTATTTCCCTCCCTTTGCACATTCCTTTGTCTGGAGACAAGGCAGAATTGAATAATATTAATAAATCTCAAAGCTCATACCTTCACCAGTTAGTATAGTTATGTTATTTAAGGGATACTACTTCAAAAACTTCCTGGCTTCCTCTGAAAGACTATAGGTCAACAGTGACAGAGGGATTTGGGGGTAGGAGAGAACAGTTAAAAATATTTTAAAAAAAAGAAAGCACATGATCTTTTCACATTATTTCCTCTCTCCCTTTATACATTTTATTGCATTAAAATATTATTTACTTTAAATATACATGGAATTTGTTGGCAACAGAAACACAAAACCAAAAAAACCCAACCTATTGTCATATTAGAAAGAAAGCAATAAATGAAAAAAAAAAAAAAAACACTATTATCTCCAAAACATTTATTAACACCTGTAATTTGTGTGCATGTTTGTTAGGAGCTTCTGAGCTGGTTCAGACCAGCCTCCTTGATTATGCCTCCTTGAATGTGTTCAAGAGTCCAAACTGTTACCAATATCCCTGAAATAAATTTTTTCCTAAGTCAAAGGTACGGTAGGCTCGCATTAAATACACATTTACCAACATGCCTGAGAGCAATAGAGGCAGAAACAGCCCCAGAATACATGAAGAAGTATGCAGCCATGCATATGTGGATACATTACATGACACAGAAGGGTATGATGCAGCAGCCTAGTGCTGAAGTCACCACAGTCATCCAGAAAAACATGCACAAGAACTTCATTGACTTTAGTAGAAACACCCACATGCTTCAAGTGAATAATATTCCTATATATTTTGCTTGGTCAGAAAGGATAAGGATTTGCAAGATAACTCAAAACTCAGTCCTGAAATCCAGAAAGTCAGAAATCGTATGTTTAGCAAGGTAAGGCTTTTGGATTAACTGAACTCTAGGGTACAATAAGAAACTGCTTTCTTGCGTGCATATATTTGGGTCATGATCAGATCCTTTGTCAACTTTCTAATAGTGAAAACAAATTAGCCTGTTTATTAACTTTCTCTAAAGCAGAATTACCAGACTATTTTTTTTCCTACAGTTTTTCGCTTTGCTTTGTTTTGTTTTCTGATCTATATTTTCCTCAAAGTGGATACCAGCACAGGACGCATAGTTCTTGTGATGGTTTCATCAAAGCCACTCATTTACTTTGTTTCTATTTTCTTCCTTATTTTTTTCTTCTTTCTGCATTCAAAAATTATTGACCCTCTCTTTAAATTATTTTTATCCTCCAGGATGCTATTTCCTGTCTTATGAATACCTTTTATATTCTTAGCAGGTATACATAGACATCTTGTAATAGCTTGTATTCAAAAGATTGTCTTTGCATTATCCCATTACTAACTGTGATGCTGACTTATCTGTATCACTGGGTAATTGTTGTGTAAGATTCCATAATTTCTGAATCATTTGCAGATTACATCAAAAATTATTTACATATTTTCTTTAAGACCGATTGTATATTTATGCATGTTGACAGCATAAAGACCAGAGTGTCTGAAATTAATTAAATAAATGTAACTCATGCTTCACTTACCCGGTAAAAAACTATTTTCTTCTTAATTACAATCTTATGAAAGACTAATATAAAACCTTACAGGTGTCAAAATGTATTAGTGTATTATAAGACTGTACCCATCTCCTGCTTTTAACAAAGATAATGAATTGATTTGATAAGACTTATCTTCCATGAAGCTCTTTTGTTTTGCATTAATTCCTTCATAGTGCTTACCATATCAACTTTTCTATTATTTTCTTAGGATTAATGTGAGACTAGTTAGCCTGTAGCATCCTTTTTAAATATTAGAAGAAACAAACTTTTCCTTAGACTGCTGAATCTTCCCCAACAGTCTGATTTTTTTGTTAGACTAACTCAAAAAATTGTTCAAGGAACTTCTCAGCAAGTGCAGCAGGCACTTTTAATAAGCATGTAAATCACTGACATGTCTGCTTTCTAAATATTTACTTTTACTAGTTCATGATTAGTATCCTCACAAATTAAAAGCTGATCAGAAAACATTTCAGTGAAAAAAACTTACAAATGCACCATATCAGGCATAAGATTGTTGTATTTTCAGTATGCAATACCAAGTTCTATTGTTAGCAAACTACATTTCTCCCTAATTTTTAGAAGAATGTCTCCTGTCTTCCTTAATCCTGCTCAGAATTTTTCATGCATATCTTGAACCTTCTTTGTATGCTTTCAGTTCCTGACTGCAGTTCTCTAGCATCTCTGACTATATCTAAATTGAAGGACCCACAAGCACCTTTCAAGAATATTTCCACAGAGGAACGAAAACTAGGAAGACAACACTCTTCCCTCTCATGTCTATAGAGACTGGTGGTCAAATAGGCTTGATTTGAGTTTCCTGAGTTATTGCTGACTTTGCAGGCCTGCAAAGACTTACTGTGTATTTTAAAATAGTTAAAGCAGAAATGGAATAATTTTAATGGGAAAATTCCACTGCTGTCCATACTGTAGCCTAGTCTCCAGTCCTGTCTCTGGCCTTGTCTCCTTTTGCTCCTGATTCCCTGGAAGGACCCGGGCTCTGGCTTGTTGCTTGCCATGTTGGAGATGTCAATAGTCCCAGTTACCAGCCTTGGGCTCTCCCTGCTGTGGTCACCCTTGACTCCCTGATCACCTTCCTAACAGGGACCAGTCCTTCATTTCCCTTGTCCCAAAAATATGCGATAGACCTCCACAATAAGATCCTTTGTGAAGACCCATTCATGAAGTTAATTTTAAGATAGCCCATCGATGGTTTTCTATTTGAGTTAAAAGATAGTTCTATAAAAATGTTCTGTAAAGGTTATTTTTATTTTCTTCTTCCCCTTCTACTCTTTCCTGTTCTCTGGTGCTATCTCACAGGGAACTTCATACACTGAAACTCTGTTTTGAGCATGAGAAAGTTACCACTCTAGATGAAACCGTAACTCAAAATTGGAGCTTGTTCTCCAGAGCTTGTTCTCAGCATGTCTTGTGAGCTTGTTCTCATTACCTTTCTACAGGAAAATTTAAGTGGTGAGGGTTGGGAAGGGAGAAGATATGAGGAGGGCCTTTCGGGAGAATTTTTCCTACTTCTGGTTAGGGAGAGGGATGAAAGACTTTGCAAGTAACAGGTTTGATGAGGACAAGCAGTAGCATAAATTACTTATGACTATCTACAGTTGTTAATATGATCTAGTTATAAAATGATAACCTATTTTAAAGCAAAACTGCATTTATGCTGCATGAAACTGAATTTCTGGTTGAGATCTGCATTCTAAACTGGTAACCAATATTCAGCATAGATGTAACAACAGCAGTAACAGCAAAAATACAGGTTTAGTCCACTGTGATTGATTTTTTTTTTTTTTCAGAAAAGATTTTAAGCTTCTGTAAAGTTAATTGGTATCTACATATATCTATATGGAGTTTTTTTCCTTCTGATAGACAGCCACAGTTAAGTTTTAGTTGGCCTACTTACCAGTGGCCAAAATAACAATAAATAGAAGGACTTTGAAGCACTGGTTCATTAACTACAGTTATGGCAGGAATCATGCTGATTCCTGAGAAAATATGCTGAACTGAGAAAACAGTTGATCCAGAGATTGATTGTTTACTTAGCTATCTAACTGTATCTTAAAAAAGAGAAACCTATATGCTGCTTAAAGGATTGCTTCTCGCAAAGATGTTAGAGATGTGGATTAAAAAAAAAAAAGTTAATAAAGCTGGAAAATGTCAATAAATAAGAAAAACTAACTAAAAAAAAAAATCAGTATACTCTTGATAAATATGTTCCATCATAACTGACTTTATGGAATGAGAGAGCAGATGAGCAGAGGAAAAAAAATTACTCTCAAATTCACAGCAAAAGCTTTTCACTTTATAGTAAATAGCTTGGTTACATAGTCAGAATGCTCTGAACTCCTAAAGAAAAAAATCTAATTTCAGGGTTTTTTTCCTTCTTTAAAATAATCAATAACAGTACAGACTTCATCCAGATGGAGATAGCAATTTTGACGAAGATGGTTTGTAGCCAGCTGTAGTTACACTGCAAGGCTATCTCTGCATCACACTTGTGTGTACATATATACATATGCACATGTGCTGAACTGCACATTAAATTGGGAGAGATAGTACAATTTTAAGGATGATCTTAGGACTGTACAATTTTTGAGGAAGAATACATTTTTCCTTCTTGAGCTTCTATGAAGAAGTATCTTAGCTTGACAATAACAATACTAAATATTTTTCTGCCACTTGTTTCCGTCCCAGCTGGTTCCAATGTCTGGGTCCTGCTCAGTAAGGTGAGTTCTTCCTCCTTTTCATGCAGTGAATGGCAAGTGCAGATAGAAACTCAATGTTACTGAAGAGAACGACTCAGTAGCAGCTTGCAATCCTAAGAAGCAGACAGTAAGGCAGGGAGCAAGGTCAGGCTGCAGGACAGATGCTGACTTGTCAGAACAGAAGGTGGCTAATAAAAATAATGATAGCTGTGAGTTTGACACTGTGGATCAGTTCTTCTGAAAAGTTCACAGCACGAACTAACTGAGCTAGCACATAAAGCTACTTGGGATGTGAAGACGAGAAAAGACATGGAACAGAGGAAGGCTGCTATTGTGATCTCAAAACAAGCTACAGTAAGATACTAATTTGTTTTGTGAGTCCCGTTTCCTTATTTTCTCACACATGGTATTGCTACAGTCCATTTCTTTGTGCAATGATACCATCAGTAAATAGAACAATTCTAAATTGCCCTGAGATTATTAAGGAGACATACACACACATTAGCTGTGCACCAGAAGGTACCACTCCAGAAGCACACCACTCACAATGTCCTTGGACAGTGGGTTGTGAAGGCTAATGGAAGGTACGAGTAGAGTAAACAAGTCATAGCAGGTTGCTTAGGAGATCTGACATCAGCTTGCAGGGGGGGAGCGGGGCACTTTCTATCTTTCAGATAACACTGGTATCAAGACAGTATTTTTACACGGATGTCATTTATGAACACACAGTATATTAGTTTAACTGCATGCTAAACAGTCTGACAAATTCAGAGCAGGGGTGACACTCACGTTCCTGGGGCACTCTGTGACGGTGAACTATATGAGGGGAGGGGGGAGCATTCCTCAGGAGTGACTCAAAGGTGTCCTGGTGAACAGGCTAAGTGCTGATCATTTGGATGCATTTGGCCAAGCAAGGGACATGTGGTATGCTCATTATCTTAACTGTAGTGGGAACATATATGATTCTGATATAGGGGATGAGGAGCTAAACTGTAGTGTAAATAATTCTTCTGTTTGCTATTGTTCACAAAATATTTTATGATGATATATTAGCTTTTTTCGTCCTGCTTCTTATTTCCCCAAATCTCCATGCTAACAATGGACAGGTATAGGTAGTCCAGCTACAACTGTATCTTACTGTAATGTAGAAGGGAGAAACTATATGCTTATTAAAGGGTTGCTTGAATATTCCTTCCTTTTAGAGTTTGAAAGATGTGAATACATCATAAATCTGAAAAGCATCTTGAGCCAGAAAAGCCAACTACAACCATTCAGTGGCCACCTCACTGCTAACAAAGAGCTGTTCTAATTTGTACTGCCATCTCCATTCAGCCTGCCCCTTAATTATTCAGACATTAGTTACCAAAAATGGTTCAAGGGTGAAAATATAGAAACAGACACAGTCACAACTTCCGGAGCAGCGTACAGCTTGGAGACCTGCTACTCTCCTGAGACAGCTAAAGTGCCAAAACTGCAGCAGGCTCAGAGGTTACCATCATGACTATTGCAAGTGTGAGACTGGGACAATTTTCTAGTTCCCTCCTCCCCCTCCCCCCCCATGGACTTTAGTAATGTTCAAATGATTTCTAACTAAAAATGGAACTGGAGGACTGAGTTATTCTGGGGGGCTTTACATTTCCATGAGGAGAAACCAAAAGAAACTGATTTTAACTGATCTGATTGTACTGCATATTAAAGGCATACAAAATTATGGAGTTAAGCACTTAAAAGTAGAAAATACTATAAATGCTTAAATGTTTAATCTGAGCCTCATGTGAAAGTGTTGTAATATAGTTTTGTCTTAAATCAATTTATGGCTGCAAAAAATATGACTTGACAGGAACTTGACAGCAGAGCTGCATGCTAAGGGTTTCAAATGTAATCCTGAGGATGAAAAGCTAAACAAGTAACCTGCAAAAATAACTTACAATAAAGCCCATGATGAGAACGATCATGGTGATATACAAGGGAAGATACATAATGTCTGGGCTGTATTCAGTATTATTGCTGAAGACACCTGTGGGCCACTGAGTCCACACTAAAGTTTATAGTTTATAGCATGAACACTAATGAATTGTTTCTACAGTGTGAATTTAGGTGTTTTATTCCAGAAGGAGCTAGCCATCATCAGCACAGGAAAACCTGTGCTGATGATAAACCTGAAGGGAGGATGCAAAGAGGACAGAGAAGTGACCAATGTCAGGATCAGAAGGCAGGGGGCACAAACGGAAACACAGGAAGTTCCTCCTGAATATCAAGAAACACTTTTTTTTTTAACTATGAGGGTGACTAAGCACTGGTGCAGGCTGTCCAGGAAGGCTGTCATCTCTTCATCCTTGGAGATACTCAAAAGCCATCTGAACACGGTCCTGGGCAGCCTGCTTTAGGTGTCTGTGCTTGAGCAGACAGATTGGACCAGATGACCTCTAGAGGTCTCTTCCAACTTCAGTATTCTGTGAAGCCAGTCTACATCAGTTGTTCCAGAAACAGAGATTGTTCCCTGGGGAAAAGCCCAAGAGAACCTGTGCATCTATAGCTGTAGATGATGACCTGCTTGGAGCCACAAAGAAAAATCTCTGAATAATAGCGGAGAGATACCAGTTCTCTAGGTCTTTTTGTGCTTCCTTTTTCACAAGGGAAATTCAAGAGAACTGGAAGAAGAACTAACTAGAGAATTAAAATGGAATAAATCTTGAAAAATTATTTAACCATCTGCCTAGTTAGAATTAAGTGCACCTACACAGTTACTGAAAGATGTCTGCCTAATTTTCAAGACTAAAAACTTTTCAGTGAATGAGATTCAGAGTTATCTATGGTAATCTTTTTAGTGTTTAACTAAACATGTTCCTGAAAGGTAGTACATATCAGCTGGTCAAAATTTCTGTTCTTAGCCACAGGTACTAAAAATCTGAAATAGCTTATCCTTTCTTGCAAGAGGAATAAGTTAATTCAAATTACCTTGTATTTGCTGTGGGATATACACATCTGTGATTATTAAAGCAGTACCCATGGGTAATCTGCTTGTGTGTCTGAGCCTTGTGTTTCAACATCTAGATTTCAATTTTATTTTTCTTTTTTCCTCCCAAATGATCCAAGATCAATGTGAGCTCAGACATAGGTTTGCAAAAATTTTTGGAAGACTTGCCTTTCACCTGCAGATTGTATGCATATATATTTTATTGTATTATTCAACCAATTAAAATAGTGAATGATACTGGCTTCAGGACATAACTGTGTTAAATGTCCTTCCAGCTTAACAACACACCTTTAATAACTATTCTATGAGTGATTTTTAAGCAGTTGAGCACTCATCAGAGGCTGATTATACCTCCATCATATGTCATTAGTTCATTTGTAAGTGTGCTTAAGTACTAAAGTCTTCCCCAGGTTTTAATTCATTGGGACAGTCAATCTAACAAAGAGATTGATTAGACATGATTTATTCTTCACTTATTGATGATAGAAGGATAGGTTTTATCTCTTGATCCCAATCTTCTAAGATTGGTATTTATTTATTCATCACAGAGGTACCTCAGTGAAATTCTGTGAATGTCCTCTATGTGACTTAAGTCAGTGTAATGGTCCCATCTAGATTTAATTGTTATAAATCTATCACTTGTTCACTGCTTTCAAACTCCTGATATAAGGGCCAGCAGCCCTTTCAATAAGAAATTCAATGAATGTGCCATTAAATAAACCTTTGTAGTCCAGTGTCTCTTGAAAGTGACAGGATCCCACCAAAATTATGTTTCTTAGATTTACAATCGCAAGACATCTTAAGTAAATATATAGAACGAAAAATATATACTATAGTCTCCCTCAAATAATTGAAAGAAAATTCTTTCATTCAAGTTGGAGTGACCAATTTAAGATGAAGAAATTAGAACATTTAAATAAATCCAAAGCAAAAATTAATGTCTTTGCTCTCTGGCCAAAAAACTTCATAAAAGATTTCCGAATATAGGCAAAAACATAAAAAAATAAAAATAGGTGTGATATTTGAATCTTAAATATTTTCAGGAAGATTTTTTTTTTCTTCTCACCATCATCAGTAAGAACTTGTATTTCTCTACTGAGACATCATACCTAATTCTGGTAATTAGCCTGGATTTTCGTTGCTATAGTTGTGCTATGTGGGCATAAATCAGAATATAACATGGTCTACAACTTTTTTTTTTTTCCAAAAAAGAAACTAAATAGTCAAAACCAATCCTCTGTACAGTCTATCTTCTCTTCAATATGCTTTCTTTTTTTTTTATTAGCAACAGAGGCTGCTATATGTGTGTATTAACTAAGGAATGAGGATTTTGTATCATGGGCAAGTGTATTACCCTATTATCATGCTATTTTAAAATACAGAAATTAGTAAAACATGTAATGTTACACTCAGAATTATGAAATGAGCTTTTCTACAATACACTTGTGAACCCTCTGGTCACTAGGTAAACACAAGATACATCTGTACATTTAAAATTATTCCTCACTGACAAAAGTATTTATGCCTTGAACAAAAAGATGTCACTTTATGACCTTATTTATACTATCAGATACCAGTTCAGCTGCCCACATACAGGCATCTTGAAGCAGTTTAAGATGGTCTCACGTATCTTATCTGGTATTCAGATGGCAACCATAAAGCATGATCCTCTCTAGATCCAGTGTAGTATCTGTGAACCCCATGGGTGTATCTTAGACATCTTAGGACGTGTCAGATGACACTAGATGTCTATGCATGGGGAACTGAACTAGAGCCTAGAAAACTATCCATCCGGACGTTTACAGGAATTTACTTTAGCAATGAGATGACTAGCTCTCTGGGTGCCTTAACTGTTTTTTCTTCTGACAACAACCTGTGCTTCAATTGCTAGACCACATTTTAATATCTACATTACAGGCATTGAAGTCAAGCAAAATGAATTCCAGTTTAAAGTCTGCTCCTGAAAAGCCTGTAGAAGGATTTAAAAATACAAAATGAAGGAATTGGACTAGATATTGTTTTGACCATTAAATGCAAAATAAACATCTGTTTGTTTTTATTTTCCTTGAGTTTAATAGTTAGATTGCTACAGCTTACTCTTTATTACATATTTAATAAAATGAACAAACAAGAACAGCATTGAAGAGGATTGGTACATGCATCCAGCTGTGCAATGGGAATTATAAATCATAGAATCATAGAAACATAGAATATCCTGAGTTAGAAGGGACCCATAAGGGTCATCAAGTTCAACTCCTGGCTCCACACAGGACCAGCCGAATCAGAGCATATGCCTGAGAGCATTACCCAGATGCTTCTTGAACTCAGTCAAGCTCAGTGCTGTGACCACTTCTCTGGGGAGCTTGTTCCAGTGCCCGACCACCCTCTCAGTGAAGAACCTTTTCCTGATATCCAACCTAAACCTCCCCCCTTGCAGCTTCATTCTGTTCCCTCAGGTTCTATCACTGGTCACCAGAGGNCGTGACTGCCCAGTTCTCCAGATCTCTCTGAAGGGCCTCTCTACCCTCAATGGAATCAACAGCTCCTCCCAATTTGGTGTCATCCACAAACTTGCTCACACCTTCTAGTCCTACATCCAAGTCATTTATGAAAACATTAAAAAGAACTGGCCCTAAAATTGAGCCCTGGGGAACCCCGCTAGTGACTGGCCACCAGCTTGATGTAACCCTGTTTACTCTTTGGGCCCGACCTGTCAGCCAGTTGCTCACCCATCACACTATGTTTTTGTCAAACTGTATGCTGGACATTTTATCCAGAAGGATACTGTGAGAGACAGTATCGAAAGCTTTACTGAAATCTAAAAAAATGACATCAACTTGGTCAACTAGATGGGTGACTTTGTCATAAAAGGAAACTAAGTTTGTTAAGTAGGCCTTTCTTCTCACGAACCCATGTCGGCTGTGACCAATGACTGCATTGTCCTTCAGGTGTTTTTGGATAACTCCCAGCATAATTTTCTCCATAATTTTACCAGGCACTGAAGTGCCTGGTAAAGAATGAAATACAAGCTCAGATTTTTGGATTTGTCTAAACCCTGCAAAAAGGAATTCCACATTTCATCCTTTCAACTAAGGAAGCTGCTTAGTATAGGGTTTATAGTAGCCACATACAGGGTAATCAATGGATAAATATTCTCTTAACTGCTCACATCTCTGCTGCAGCTGAAAGGGTCCCACCAAAGCTGCTAAGTGGGAGTAACACAACTGTCATCCTCAACAGTTATTTGCACATAGTTGGTAGGCAGTGGCACACAAACCATCAGTTGTCTCATACAACAAGCACATGGTAATATTATGATTTCCCATGTATCACCTCGTGGGAGTGATAAATAAATGATTATTTTTAAAATATAACCTCTGTATCAGAATCACAAAGATGATTCTTATGCTTAAAAAAATTGAAGTAAAATAATAACAATGAATTTTTAAATATTTTATTCTGCTGAATTAAATATTAATGATGCTATTTTTCAAGCCTCCTAATAGAGATGTTTGAAGAGATTTCCATGTATCAGTGCCTGCCTACCAAATCGTCTTGACATGTAGCTGGCTAAATACAACACCATGCAACTCCCACTTAATGCTCAAGTATAAATAAGGAGCTTAGTTACACATTTTGTTGTAAGAAGATATCTGCAATACTTGTTGATTGATTGATTGATTGATCAACAGTCCTTAAGGCAAACAAAATAGTAGGAGGGAAGGTAGAGTTCATTTGCCTCAATCCATGAATAGCAAATTTTAAGAAATGGACAGCCCTTATTCCAGGATTTCAATATGTGGCAGTTTAGATTTACTTGGTTTAGATTTATCAACTCAGTCATATTTAAGTCTAAATAAACCTGTTCTCTGGTTTGCAAATACTTAATAGTTTAACAGCCTGTGTTATACAAGAAATAATTATTGCAATATTTCAGTACATCTACAAAGAGTGACTTTTTAGATGGTGCTCTCTGGAACATTTTGCATACATTGATGTGTAAGGACCTCAGTTTGCTTTTATATACCTTTTCCTTTGCACTTATATACCTTTTCCTTTGACGCTACACACACCGACTCAGTTTATTCTAGTATTATGCTAAGAATAAGCATCATAATGGATGACAGCTTTGCAGCATTGAACCCATATGCATGCAGAACACTCTCATTTAAATGTGGCTGACACACTAAATTTCTTCAGTTGAATCAGTGGAAAAATACACAATTGTTTCTGACTTTCTAATACCTCATGTATTTTTCAAAAAGGTATTTGAAATCCTGTGAGTAACAGTCTCACTGAAGGTCAGCAGACTTATACTTCTAAATTAGTAAGGTAAAAATCTATACCTATTTGGATTTTTGTCCATAATAAAAATAAAGCAGTTTCCCAATGCCATTTAATCTGCCTGATATTGAATTCTACTTGCAACTTCCTTTAATCTTCATGTCATAGGTTAATCTAAAGGTAGAACAAAGGGAAGATGAGAAGAGAAGCCTACAAGATATTTATTACCACAGCAAGTCAAATTTTTCTAGAATAATTTCTGAAATAATCTTGGATTTACAGAAGTAAGCAAGTAAGCTTCCTCTAAGTAGGACTCCACATATTGTCCCAGCTCATGGCCTAATAATCACCTGAGAGTAATGGCTTAGAGTGGAACAGACTTGTAAATGTCTGCTGGGAGTGCTGGGAATGATTTCCCAAATCTCCATAAATGGAGGCTGATTGCGTACTTTTTACAACACTACCATATGTTCCTCTATTTTTCTCTTGCCTCACTTTGAAGGAGTCAGAAGGGTGAAGGAGCTTGTTTACCTGGAAATACTTTTTGTGTTCCCCATCTTTATGCCTCAATTAGATGCCTACAGCTAGGTGTGCTTAGTCAAGGCTAAAAGCCACGTACGGGCTCCTTTGTGAACTTAGGGGGAGGCACATAGGAGGGAAACATCTTCTGCCCTCACTTCCCTATTTAGCAGAATGAAGAAGGCCAACACTGCTTTTGGGCCCCAAACTTACACACACATTTTATCTTACTTATTGACAACTCTGAAAACTACTGTTACCTTTTAACAGCTCCTAGATCTTTTTAGTATAAGGACTTCAAGCTGTATATTCATGAGTATTCTTGGGTAAAGATTTATTTTGGATTTGTTTACAGAGCGCTCTGAATATTACTATCTATTAAAAAAGTTAAACAATTGATTATTTATTCACTTTTTAACAATATTGTTCTGTAGAGCTTTCATGAAGGAAGAGAACTGGCTTTTTCAATTCTGTTAGTTCAGTGGTCAGATGTTGCAGGTAAAATTTTACTTGCTGTTTTTGTGGCAAAAATAAAAAACATTACTGCTGTTAGGTGTTGTTTTTTCCCTGTGTATTGGTAAAGAACAATTGAAATTAAAATATTATTAATGTAAGCTCCTATTAAGGAAAGCAAATACATTCTTATTTAAATTGGTGGGACTTAAACATTAAGTTTTAAGGAAGACATATCCTGAATGAAGTCTCAGACTTCAGAAGGAGGGCAAACACAGCACTTTTCTGTTTTCTGTTTTATTTTCAGTGATGTTTTTGAAATGTATGTGTAGTTAATACCAAACAAGTATTCTTTGGGAGAGAGAAGTGGGTTTTACTTATCGGAATTCACAGCTTCTGAATCTGTCCAAAATACAAGTACATCCACAGAGTACAGCCAATTATAAAACTGACTTAACTTTGAAGTTTGAAGTTAAGAAACAAAATCAGGCTATATGTAGTTCATCAATCCAAAGTATGTTTATTTATGCTTACGAATATGGTATACTGGTGGACTTGGCAGTCCTAGGTTAACAGTCAGACTTGATGGTCTTAAAGGTCTTTTCCAATCAAAACAGTTCTATGATTCTATGATTCTATGATTCTATACCCTTTTAGAAATCCACAAGCTACCATATATAAAACCTTAAAGACCAGCAGCCTATCCACAAAACTATGAATCATCAAAATACACCAAAAAGCCCTAGTGTATGACCAGACCTTCAGTCAACGTCTCCTTTCATTGATGAAAACATGCATTGCACTGAGAATTTTCATCTAAAAATTGCTTTTCTTCAGGTCTGAATTGTATGCTTGAATGAGTTACACAATTACAAACCAGGTACTTTCCACCTGATAGACAGAAAAAGGTAGATATAAAAAGAAACTTTCTATTGAATTTTCTACTTCAGTTGCCACATTCCCAACAGGAAAGTGTATAGAACATAACTGAGCAATGACAATCCATACTGGGAAGAGATTATGCTTTGTATTAATTTTTTCATACAATTCTATGAATGGAACGACTATGCTGTCATTAAAATGACCATACTGATCACTCTCCACAGATCAACAAATATCAGACACTAAATTAATAAATGTAAAATGTGTCTGTGAGTTTTAACAATCCTTACACTATGTGCTAGACTCTTTGACAGAGTAATCCACAAATACTACACAGGTTCAACACCAATCCAATACACTCTATCTATATGGCTTCAAGGAAACTGTTGGTGAATCAAACCAACATCTTCCTAGCACAGTGAACTCACACAAGTGTTAAAGGACATATTATCTCTTAGTTACTAGTGATAAAATGTTTCTCTGACTCTTAGTCCTCATCTTCACAGAACACATAGAAAATACCTTCAAAAGGCAAGTCTGAAAACTTAACTATATTCAATATCGAAAAAAAAAGAAGTTTCAAGAAACATGTTTGATTTTGCACTGCATTACATTTCTTCATTTTTGACCTGATTCATAGGTTACCTCTTTTTAATTTTCCTTTTTGTGTCCCACTAGGGCTAGTAATTTCATCTCCTCTTTCATTGCAAAAACTTTGTTCCATCAGTACTAAAACCCTTTTTTTTTCCCTCTTGAGTATTACAATTGCCATAATTCAGTTTATTTAAAAATTACTATGTATACTTTATATTTCCTCTTCTAGAAAAATATGTGAAAGAGGCCCTATGCCAGAAGGCTCCTTAATTTTATCCAGCTGTATGAGCTCAAAGTTCCTCTCCTTAAGGAAGCGCTTTGATTATATTATATTGTATTATATTATATTATATTATATTATATTATATTATATTATATTATATTATATTATATTATGTAGAATGTGGCAAACATTATCTTTGATGGGTAACTTCAGATTACATTGATGTAACAATTATCCACAATATTTTCCTAGCACTCTACTGACATTACGAGAATATGCATGGAAGACATATGAGAAAATAAATGATAGATTATAGCACTTTCATAGAACTGCCACACTTCATTAAGCTCTCCACCTCTCTCATGAAACAGAACAAAGCAAATGTATCATCGTACTTTGCAGGAAGCAAAAAGGCTTTTTGTATCTCTTCCATATTAGTTTGAGATTTTGTGTAAGTCAATAGAGAAGGCCTCAGTCAACGCCACTGATCTCAGACTGTGAACCAGGGCATCCTTAAATCACTTTAAGGCTGAAATTTTAGTGCTAGGAAAGGTTCAGTTCTTCAAATCAAATACTAAATTAAAAAATGAAGACTTATTTGCTTCCCTCATGATTTTCCAATAGCTCTTAGTGTCCTGTTTTACAAAGGTACTGAAAAAAATCCTTGATTTTTTAAAATGGTCTCATAGATATTTACCTAAATGATACTCTAAAACTTGTGTTGCACAAAGGAAGACGTTACAATCTGAAAAAGAGTAATTATTCATAGCTTAACTAAATGTCAGAAAGTAACAAAGAGTAGTATAAAAAGATAGTATAGAATAGAATAAAATGAAAAGTCAATTTTTTCGTTAAATTAGCAACGTGGGTTTTCTGGAGTGATTACATACCTAGGAACATCTATAATGTCTCCATTCTCCCATTGTTTTCTTAAAAATTACAGTAGATTTCCCCACTTCATATAGTATAATTAATACAATAACAATTAAAAAACCTAAACTAAAAAATAAGATATAATAATAACAAAAAATTAGAACTATTATAGAGGTAACATAATGTTTATCAGATTGAAGTCAAACCAGTAGTTTTAATAGTATTGCTTGGCTGGTATAAATTCAGAAAATAATCTCTTTCTGAAAATCAAAACAATTGGTGTGTTATTTCCCAGCATTCTAATTTATTAATTAATTAAAGCTAGAATGATTCAAAATGGCATGTTATATGATGAATGATATAAATATTTTTAAGTATTTTCATATATTTTCATTAAAACATGTTGATATCTGCACACAAAAAAGAAAAATTACTTCTTTCAATATTTTATGTATATATTTCACTTTAAAAACACAAATATTTTAAAATATTGAATTGATTTTGAAATAATATTGCATATGCTCTATTTTGAAAGTAGTAAGGATTTGTAGAGAGGAATTCTTAACTCTAGCAGTAAAACTTTACAATGCTCGTTTTGCATTCAATGCAATAGTCTTTTTATCAATTATAGAAAGAGTTTACAATATTATTGCATTGCATAGTTTTCAAAAATAGTTTTGACTATACTTGATTTGTTTTTTCATCTATGGGTTATGGCATATACTTGAACTTTCAGGTATTCCCCCAGGGCTGGGCTGAGTTATTCAATTTCCTCTTCATCAACCTTCCAGCCCTCTGTCCCCTTTCAGAGGAGGGAGGGTCACTAGTGGACAGACGTGAATATTTACTGTAGCAGCGTCCAAACCTATTTCCCATCCAGAGTTTCAACACGTAGAGTGAAAAGGTGTGATCTGACCATATATATACATATGGATGTCCAAATAGAAGGATTAGACAGATAGATAGATAGATAGATAGATAGATAGATAGATAGATAGATGTATATAACCTAACCTAGAAAAAACATTTATATTAGTGAGATTGCCTGTTTCTGAATACATGCTTCACGTAAACTGTCTGTCATAAGTTAGTCTGAGTTTTTCCTCATAGGTGCATTTAAAAGTGAGCAGGAAATGAGGTGTGATTGTATAATTGCCTAATTATGCTTTTAATTTGGTCTATTATGTTTATGGAGACCTTTACAACTCCTTAGTCAGCACAAATAATATTAAAAACTTTATAAAGAATCAAGGCAAGCTTTCACAAATAATTCAGAGATTCCTTCAAACTTTCCTAAAACAAGAAATTAAATTAAAATGTAGGGCCTTGCTTTTTATTTAATATTTTTATAAGGTCAATTTGGCTAAAATTAACACAGCAAAATATTGGTCACATATTTCATTAGCGTATAGCGTATAGCTAATTAGCATATTTCATTAACTCACCATCGTATTACAAGCTCTTATAATTCTGCAATTCTTTATCAGTTACTATATTATACAAACTTTGACACTGAAATATTAATAACCAAAGTAGTTAAACTGATCTCTTCAAAAGAGACAATATCTTTCTCATATTATTTTCCTGCATTTGTAAGAAAAATTAGTAGCTTCCAGAAAACTCAAGAGAAGATATGATTAAACAGTAGTATCTATCAGAATTCTGACACTAAACCTGATATATTTCTGTTAAGTAACTTAGAAGTCAAATAAGTAAAAATAAAAAACAGGAAAAAAAAACCACAAAAAAAACCCCAACAACAACAAAAGATAATTTAGACATCCAATCTAGTCAGTAACAGGCATGCATATGTTCTGATTGCATGTCCTGAGCTCGGACTGCCTCGTGAACTTCGGCATTTATCTTAGGAGACAGTTTACTTCAGTAGACCTTTCATGCGGAGAATAACCAAATGCTGAGAACATTTAAATGGCATTTAAATGACTCCTGTTTTCCTCCCTTCTGTTCTTCCTTTCCAAAAGATGCTTTGTTATGTATGAGTAATGTAAAATCATAAGGAAGCTAATCCTTTCCTTTTGTAAATAAATGGTAAAACTTCATTACCTCAAATGAGCTTCACTGAGCATCAAATGATCTATATGTGATATGTCACAATACCTCCTCATACTAAAGAAGGCAGACGGCTATTTCCTGAGCTTTTAACATTCATTACTAAACATTTAATAACAGAAATTAAATATAATTTCAGAATTATCCATTTCTAAAAAAAAAATTAAAATTAGTCTTTGTATTTACTTACTAAAAGTCAAGTCCTCATTTTTGTCATGTCTCTGACTTTGCCTTGCATACAATGACAGAAAAATTAAAAAAACTTTCTTCCCATTCTATTTTTATTATTATTATTATTATTATTATTATGAACTGGTATTTTTGATGCATTTAAAAAAGCTTGACAGAATGAAGGTACGAACTCAACAACCTTTCAGTTTTATGTACTTGGATGCCTGTTACATTTTTTTGAGACTCATTTGAAATAACGACAATAGCTCTAGCAAAGAACAAGAAATTGATAGTAGAAGTATTGTAATGCCTCATACTGAAAGAATGAATCATACCTGAAAAGTAACTGCACAAAAATATGCATTTATGAAGATTTTAAAAATATGGAAAATCCTATGCTTCACTCAGTTTTGTTTTGTTTGGAGGTTTTTTCATGTATTTTCTCATTTTCTATTTACAACAGAGTTCAACCACAGAGGAGAACATGTACGTTCTCTGACCAGATGTCTTCTTTTACCAGAAAAAAAGTCTGACAAGTAGTCACAAAATTAAGTTGCTAAAAGAAAAGGTTCTGGAATAAAATTATGAAAAGGAAAATAAAAAATTGTCTGGATAATTTGGTATTCACCCACTAATTTTATGTGAAATACATAGCAAAGTGCTAAACTGTTGGTTCTGTGGTATAAGCTATTACTTAAATCAGCTTTGGTATTAGAATAATGCGGAGAAGATATTGGTGTGATACAAAGTTTAAAAAGAGCTCTAGCCATTGTCTGAATTGTATTACAGGGGAATAGATACAAAAATAAAATAAGGAATAACCTTCATATACACTTGAATACATAAGATACATTTGGAAGTCTCAAACTGGCTTCCATGGAGGAAACTGCCCTTACAAGTTTTAGTTCAGTCATGTGAAGGAATCAGCAAGTATGTGAATATGGTATTAGCAATATGTACTCCGTTTTCCAATAAAACTTTTTTTAAGTTCTCCCATCAAAGCCTCTGAAAGAACCTAAACTGTTTTAAAGAAAGAGGAAGACCTTTATGGAATTAGTAACTAGCTAAAAGACAGAAAAAGGATTAAAATGAGTGGTCATTTTTCATAACAAGGAGATATCTACAGAGGCATCCCTGAATAATCTGTGCTGCTCGTTTTGTTGTTAATTATTTGCCAAAGAAAAATGAATATGTAAAATCTTTAATTTAAATTATTACAAATCTTTTATTTAAATTATTACAAATTTTAATTATTACAAATCTAACCTGATCACAAAAGTATAAGAAAGATGTCATGTTTTTGAATGACTAATTCATTTGAATGTTAACAAAAGTAGATTAAATTCAATGTTGATAACTGCAGGCTCAAGGAGACTGGAAAAGAATCACCACACATGGAAAAAAAAAAGGGTCTACACTGGCTATTACCCCTTAGAGGAAAACTCTGGATTCATTGTGCGTAATTTTCTTTTTCTTAAGAAATCTAGTAAAGCATTTGATACTCCTGCCTTATGTTGATATATGTTAGCAGCCACTTCCTAAGACAGATCTGCTAGGATCTTTGATCTGGCAGCAAGTTTTTGTCTTTAACTTATCAAAAAAAGATGATACAACAGTGATTTAATTTTAATCCTGTTTGTGTTAGCATTCATATTTTGCTTTCTTAATAAAGGCCATTCTTTTTTAAAAAACTTAAAATACAGACATAGTTTCTTTCTGAGAGTTTTTCACTATCTTTATACTGTGAGAATGGAAGATTAATCTCTCTGTGTACGTGTCTATGTGTGCTCTGTAATGTTTAACATACCACCACAATGATGTATTGAAAAGAAATATTTCTTACAATCACCTCTTGAATCACATGCCATATACTTAAGATGATGCGGAGCAGAGCATCTTATCCCTCGTTCTGCCTTTCCTGCATTGTGTATTTCTTTAGCAAGTCAGTTATTGGTAATATCTTTCAACTCCACTCCTTCCAGATGTAAAATGAAGAGTCAATAAAATTTATATGATTTTATTGAATTAAATCTTCTGAAAGTCCCCATGAAAATTTGTATGCAATGAAATTAGAACCAGACCTTTATAAAATAAAAACTAGTACACAGAAGCTATGCAGGGTTCCAGCAATCTGGGCAACTTTTGCTTTCACAGAAAACTCACAGTAGAGACTTCATGAATACTCTTAAAGAGGAAGACAATTTGTGGTTGTCTGATTAACTTGTGGTTAAAAGTGGTAGCATGGTTCCTGCAGAGGCTATGCTCTTATTCTTCAGTACAGCATAGTACATACTGCAGCCATTATGTGGACTTAATAGAAAAGACTGACTTGGGTCATTTGTCATGACTAGCGATTTTATGATGTTTGCAGTTTATAAAGTAGTATTTTCATGAGGCAACGACAGCAATACAGCCCAATGCTGTAGCATGAGAAGAAAAAGGAGATAAAGGGTGAGAGAAAGGAAGAAAGAAGGAAAGATCATTTGGGAAGTTTTTTTCCTTTGTTCTGAATACAACTTCCCTTCACAGTAATGCTTGTCGCAACTTGTGTAGTCAGTGGAAAGGTGACTTTTACTTCACGCTGCTGTAAACTACAGAGCAACTGGGGCGTGCAGAGGAAGCAAAGACAGATTGAAACAAAATGTCCCTCATTTCAGTCCTTGAAGCTGTTTCTGAGTTGAAGATTGGACAGAAAAACACTGGATAGCCATCAGTCATACTAGTTAGGCAAGATTTTACTAATATAGCACCACCAAACAGCTTTAAGCAGCCTACTTGCAGCTGGCAGAACTTGGCATAACTGGACCACTCCATCCAACTGTGACCAAATAGTCCTGGTCTCAGGGATGATTCTCTAGATGGACTGTCTTAGAAGTTTTTTGTTGTTGTTGTCATTGTCACTGGTGGGTTTAGTTTTTCATTTTAGTGGGACCACTGCAGTCAAGCAGAATGGAAGTCAATTAGTATTAACTGAAAACTCATTCAATTGAATTCCTCCAATAAAATAGGGTTTGCAAGACTTCAGTCTGAAATACATATCATTTCCTCCTTATTAATTTTCCTTTAAAATACTTTCTGGAAGGTAAAGCTTTTACCAATGCTTCATTCAAAATATATTTATCCCTGAGTGATGATATTTTTAATTGATGCCAGAAACAAGCACACTAAAACCACAAAGGCTTGCAAACATTTCATATACTTCTATGCTTGGTGTTACTAAAGTAACCTTTTCCAAAGGTTATAACTAACCTTTTGATGGTCTTTTTGTCAAAAAACTGAACACTGACATTGAAGCTGGTTCTTGTAACATGAAATATTCACAAATGACTTCAGTGCTTTCTTCTTTGTGCTAAATAACCCCTTTCAAAACATTCTTATTCAGCAACTATCTTCTGCTGATATTAAACTTTTATATCAAAGTTAAAGTTTCATAAGGTTTAAGGTTATAAAATATTAAGACAAGAGTTGAGCTTGTGGTAAGTTCTATTTAAAAGAGAGCAAGTATATCTACCAAAAACCAAAAGAAGTGCACATTTTATTACATTCCTGCTTTACAGAGATGCTTTTCTGATTCCTTTTTCTTTTTTTTTTCTTCATGCTAAATTAATTTTTAGTAAATGCATAACAGAAAAACGCGGGGGGATGGGGGAGAAAAGAAAAGAACCTTTGAGTTTCAATAAAATGAAATTGATACAAACTTTCTTTCAAAACTTCCAATTAGTTGGTCTGGAACAATCACAAAATTTGATCAGTCACTACTAGTCATTAGAGGTCAAGTGTATTTTAGTGAAAATTACTAGCAGAATTATCAATAGCTATGAGACTGTAAGGCTGGGCCTCCATTTGAATGCATTCTGTTTGAATTCAGAAACGTTCATCCAGTATCTCCAAACAGCATCTCTATAAGAAATTCTTATAGCTCTTAAGCATATTTAAAAACAAAAATCAAACCTATTGAATGCAGATGTTTCAGACATTAAAGAGTTAAAAAAGTTGGGTTTTTTGGTTTTTTGTTGGTTCTGGGTTGTTGGGTTTTTTTTTTTTGGGGGGGGGGAACTTTCTCCATAGGTAAATAAATACCTGCATTGGACTGCAAATATTACTTTAAACTGCAAGAGTAGATTTAAATATTGTATTTACCTCCTAAAATTTTCATTTTGTATAGAAATTTTTGTAATTAAGTCTGTATTGTAAGCCTATATATAAAGCTTTCCGTAAATGGAGTTATCTTTTTATCCTACTGTCTTCTTTTTTGTAGTAGTAATCGTAATTTCAAGTAACTGTGCCTATATATGAAAGACATGAGTTAAAAACTGTTCTTTACTTCTACTGTTAAGTCATGTTTATTGTCTTTTAATTAATTCTTTCTATCATTTTAGGTTAAGGTGATGAGGCTTGGGCTGCCTTCCCATTAATGAAAGCACATTAGAAGGGTAAAATTCAGATTCTGTCTGCTTCAGTGTATTCCACATTAGTCTTCACATAGAGAACTTTTATGGAAACATATGATGGGCGCTGTAGAAATCTAAGCACTTCTGAAGCAGGATCCATTCCATATTACTGTAGACATCTGATATATGTCAGCTGAACCATGGGTTAAAGTACATATTTCTCTCCATTGGCTATAGAACACACCAAAATAAGAAATCTAAATGTAAAAGACTAAAATTAATTGAGATACTCCACTTCAGTGATGAAGTTCTCACTCAAGAATCCTGCTTCTCTTGGGATATGAGAACCTAAAATGCCTCTTCCTACCACCCCACTAAAGTTTCAGTTTCTCTTACTAAAATGAATATTTTGCTTCAGACCTGAGAATCTTCTAAGCAACAAAATAATAAACATCTGTAGACAATCCTGGTTTCATTCCAGACCAATAATGTGGACTCCTTCACAAGTTTTGGAGCAAAGTGAATAATCCATCCCTTCCAAGCCCAACTCCTTTCAGACAACTTTTCAGGCCTGTGGATACTAACGTAGATGTAAATCAAGAATATTGGATAACACAAGACAATTAACATCTTTCATTCTTCTATTTTATTGAATAAAGTGAAACTCTTAACATTTAAAATTTTCAGTCTCAGGATATGGGCAGAGGGTAGCAAGTGAACAAGTTGACCTATCTTAAGATATTAGCGTTTCTCAGCTGACATACAGTAACTGTCCCTGCAAATGCTCCTGAACCGATGTAGCTATAAAGTAAAATGAATTAAACTGCCACGACAACAGTAGCAGTTCACGTTCTCCTTGCAACAGTTTTTTCAGTTGTTTTGCTGTATACTTCCTCAGATCTATTTTTTCAGTTGAAAAAAAAAAAATCATTGCAGTGATTTGCAGTCAATTACAAATTAAAAGATTAGAGTCCTAACAATCACCAGTGGGAGGTGAGTTTTTAACCAAGACTTGATTGTTAACATTTTAATTTAAAGTTAAAACTCTTCTATAAACAGGAAAAATCACACTGTAATAAAATTAAGCAAATAATTCTGTGAACACCAGAACTAGTGAGGCTTGGTTTCTTACGCATTTTTGTTCTTTGGGTTGAATTAGAACAAGATTTTCTGTTATCTCTTCAGAGTTACATGATATCTTTTCACAAAGTACTTTGGTGGTGGTATGTAGGCTGCCATGTTAAAACAATAGTGTTTTACAAAACTTGTAGGAACGGAAGTATTTTGGGTACTTAATTTATCTTTTTTTTTCTGCTGTATTAATCAGAAAAGGTTTGGATGCAAGAGGTACAACACAAAATTATACTGAGATGGTATAAAATCTGATCTGAAGGGAAATCAGACTCAAAACATGCACACACAAATGTTCAGTGGTTAAAGTATTATGCTGATATACTTTTATTTCATAAACTTATCTTGCCACCTTTAATTCTGTGGTGCAGGTTAACAGTAGTACTGTTTGAGTACTAGTTATCAAGTTTCATCCAAACAGCTGAATGTCAGACACTTCACCACTTGCATAACCATTTCAAGTTATCTTTGGACTGTATAATGAATTTCTGCTTTTACTTGTTCAGCTAATGCATGTACTTTCATCACACAGACAGAGGACTCACTTTGTGCAGCATATGCCACATCTTTGTTCAGATCTACATTCAACTGTTGAGTTCATTAGGTTGGCTAGATTACTATTGGACTAGATGTCTTTCTTTTAGATGAGTAAAATTAAATTGGACAAGCTCCTATTGGTAAACTAATACATCACTGTAGAAATAAGGCTAAAATAGCTTCATCGACTGCAGTTTTAGCAAAGAAAATTTGGCAAAGTTCTTAATTTGTATGGGACCCGATAACACAATACACAAAAATAATATTAAGAAAAGTTGTGGCAGTCTGAAAAGGGTTACTAAAAATTTAATACTCTTCCTCTTGCTTCCATACCATTTCTCCTATTTTTTTCTGATTATAATACCTAAGAATTGTTCTTTTATTCTCAGAAATTAATTTCTAATGCAATGTAGAGATTTAGAAAGAAATGCCATTTTAAAAGGTCATACAGCAGGGACAATACACAGCATGTGATAAAAAGCTTAGCAGAAGAGTAATACTGAGTTTTTGCCCCTATTAAGCTTTTAACAAAAATGGGATTTCTGATATGACTGCTATGGCTTATTCACCTTTGATACTAACTCTTACTGAGTACTTAGCAGTAATGGAGAATAAGGTTAAAATATTATGTTGATAGTAATCTATAAACTTTAATATAAGATTAATTGAGTATATTTGTTAAAAAGGCAAGGAATACTGTAAAGTTTATCCATCTAAAGCTGATTATAGTTATTTAAATCCTTAGCTGTTTTCAATGATATACCAAGTATGTGTAAACACAGGAAACTCTAAAAAATAAAAGATTACTGAAGTGAGATATATAGATTCACAGATTCACAGATTAGTAGGGGTTGGAAGGGATCTCTAGAGATCATCTAGTCCAACCCTCCTGCTAGAGCAGGATCACCTAGAGCAGGTTGCACAGGATTGCATCCAGACGGGTTCTGAATATCTCCAGAGAAGGAGACTCCACAACCTCTCTGGGCAGCCTGTTCCAGTGCTCGGTCATCCTCAGAGTGAAGAAATTGTTCCTCATATTAAGATGGAGGTTCCTGTGTTCCAGTTTATGCCCTTTGCCCCTTGTCCTGTCACTGGGCACCACTGAAAAGAGTCTGGCCCCTTCCTCTAGACATCCACCCTTTAGATAATTAAAAGCATTAATAAGGTCCCTTCTCAGTCTTCTCTTCTCCAGGCTAAACAGACCCAGCTCTCTCAGCCTTTCCTCGTATAAGAAATGCTCCAGTCCCCTCATCATCCTCATAGCCCTCCCCTGGACTCTCTCCAGTAAATCCTTGTCTTTCTTGACCTGGAGAGCCCAGAACGGGACACAATATACTCTCCAGATGTGGCCTCCCCAGGGCAGAGCAGAGGGGGAGGATAACCTCCCCCGACCTGCTGGCCACACTCTTCTTAATGCACCCCAGGATACCATTGGCCTTCTTGGCCACAAGGGCACATTGCTGGCTCATGGAGAGCTTCTTGTCCACCAGGACTCCCAGGTCCTTCTCCTCAGTGCTGCTTCCCAGCACTACAGCTATACACAGACAAGAACTTATACTAACAACAAAAAGTGTATATTTTAAAAACATTCATGTGGTGGTAAAATTCCCCAAAATAGTATCTGTGATCTCAGAATTAATTAAAAAATGTATTTTCTTTCTTCCACTGAACTTGTAACCATGTTTTCAGTCATTTGATGGGATTTCGAGATTAATAGTTTCCCAAGGTTCTGACAAGGCAGTTGGAACCTTGATGATTTCATGAACCAGAATTCAAAAATTAGTAAATAAGAAGTACTAATCTGCTCAATTCAACACATTTAGTATTAGGTTTTGTAACATTCTTCAGACTTTTTAACTATCTAATTATTATCTTTGAAGCAAAAATATTTTTTAAAATAGGACTATAGCCTTTTTGTTCATATGCCATATAGGATGCTTCAGTAATTTTGAAAATCTTCTTAATCATTCATTTTATATCAATAAATCATATAGTGGAATCACTCCTTTCCACTATTTTTTTACAAAACAGTATTTTCTTACAAAAATGTTTTCATGGAAAAATCATGCTCCTCTCTGCTTTTGTGCACAGAAAAGAAACATCAAATCTTTTTTGACTGACCCTTCCACAGTGAACTGACTTAGAACAGAATGATCACGTTGTGTACACAGGGATTATTTTTTAACGCAATTTGATCTCCATTAATTTTCAAACAAACCTAAAGGAACTTGCTGTAAGAAGGACTCATTTAAAAAGCACTCTTAAAAATCAGACATTATTATACGGATTAGCGTGAGAAGCAATTTGAAAGACAAAGCAAATGAGGGACTGAAAAAAAAAAAGAAATAATTCTGTAAGTTTTTTATCTTCTGTTATCATTCATACAACATGAACCACAAGTTTTAAATTTTGACATGAGATAAGCTTTTAAACTTAAATCCTTGGTCCCAATAAAAGTATTTCCAAATATTTAAAACAGTTGTCAAGAATGCAATTACTGGAAGCTCTCAAAGACTTATTTCTGAATTTCTTGCTTCTGATTTCTGGTATGTTGTATTATTTTTTTTTTGCAATTACATCCATGTTTCCAATTCCAAATAATGCTCTGGATTTTCCAGACTTCAATACTGTCCAGAAGGTTAAAAAAGAAGACTAATATTACAGAGGATTAAGTTACAGAAAAACTCAAAAAAATGCACCTAACCTTACAAGATTTTCTGAAAATCTACACAGCAAAGACAAGGCACACAATATAATTCACAGAAATAGTCATTAGGAATACCTGTTTTTGAGACATCACTTATCTTTACATTAGAGCAGCTTTAGACTGAGTTTTCATATTCTGAAGCTTGTTTACTGTCCATGTCATGATGTTTGTGTTTGGTACATTTTTTAACTTAAGTGTTTAGACAGTATTCTGTTCCTGAAGAGAAAAAAACATCTACAAAAGTGGAAAAGGAGTCATTAAAACTGCTGCTTACTCTGAAAGGATACCGGAATTCATTCTCTGACAAAAAGATTGCCTGTTACAGTAATGGTAACAAATCTTAGAAAAATTAAGTTTCATCTGCATGCAAAGGGGAAATGTATTCTTCTGAGCTCCCCCCCAGAGTCTCCTCTAATGTAGTCTTTTTATGAAAAGACAAAAAGGCAATATTATTACCTGTATTTTTTTTTCTATGAAAAAATGGAATAAGTAATGAAGAAATATAAAAACCAAAAATAAATACAAAATTAGTGAGGAAACTGGGACACATTTACTTGGCATTTCAATATGCTCAAACGTGCTGAAATATAATTTTTATTACAGTGTTGTGGCCCCAACAGCAAAGTTTGGGGCATATAATCAAAACATGACATTCAAATAGAAAGGCAGCAGTGCTTCTGAAAATAGTATTTTTCCTGGCTACCCAGCTTGTCTATGTGTATTTACATACACAGAACCATACAAACGTCCACATGTTGAAATACATAGATTCTTCACCTTTTAACATAAAAAAGACATATTGACATTTTTCTGCTTAATTCAGGCCATAATCATACTTTCTTCAAAACTTTTAGCAGACAATGTTATCTGCATAATACTAGCCAGAGCACCTATCATCTGCTTGTAACAGAATGCACAAACCATCTGTTGGGTAGGGGTTTTTTCAACTGCTGTTTTCCTACGCTAACATAAAAAGCAAAACAGAATAAAAATCCTGAAGTATATTTGAGCTTTTCTAACAGCACAGTAACCATGGGCGGCTCTGTTTAGACTACATAAACAGGCATGAGAGAAAAACAAGCCCCTAAAGAGTGAAGTTATTTGACTTCACCTTGCAAAATAACATATGCCTAGATACGCCTCTGTTGTAATGTTACAATCAGATTGCAGAAAAAAAGAAAAAAAAGAGTTCTTTCCGAGATTCATTCTTGAGATTAATCTTACTGCTTTTATTTTAGTTTTCTATATCTTTAACTTTTTCACTGATCTTTTCAAAATGTTCTTGTGTCATGCAAAGGGGAATTAATTTCAGTACCAGACAAAAGATTTAAGAAACATCTGTATCAGTTGTTAAACTCTGAAATTTGGAAAGAAACCTTCCAACGCGTTTCTCCTTCAGAAGGCAGCCTCTTAGAAAAGGGTTTCATAAGGCAAGGCAAGTTCCTTCCTCTCTTAATTACTCTCTGCCTTTTTTGCTACATAATTCCCAATCACCACTACAAAGGAAACAGGACACTTCAGACAGCAATCTCCTTGAATAGACAACTAGGTTTGATTCTGCACATTACACTTTGAATGCTGTGTACTCTTTTATTATGAGAGTATTAAGAGCCTAGCACATTAAAAGATCTTATTTCAACTCTGAGCTTTAGTAATGCTTGAAACCTGTCATGAAAACAGTGTCACCTGAAGAGAAATCAACCTAACAACTTAGATGATGGTGAGACAGATGGTACTAGAGAATACTTAATGCTATCAGGAAACTATACGAAACTACTTTTAAGTCTTTATTTTATATCTAATTCATTATTTGTTTCTGGAAGCAAAAAAACTTAATGATATTTTCCACAATCTCTTTAAGATGCTACAATGAGAAATATGACGTTGAATGGGCTCATTGGGGGGGTATCAATGAAGATGGCGCACAAAAATTCCACATAATTAAAATTTTAGTCTGAGGAACTAAACACGCAAGTTTTGATTATAGACTTTAACATCATTTTTGTGAGTACTGTCGATGAATTTATTTTACAACATTTATTTGAGGAAGATATATGGTCTTGCCTTTAAGGACTCAGACTCAAAATAGCTAATTTCAGTTTGATTTTGGTTACACGTAGTCATGAGATTTGGCACACCACAGTACTCCAGTGGAAGAACAAACCAAACGAGGAAGAGAGGACATACTTAAATTACAAAAGATATATTCAAAGAATGTTGTAAAAATGGGATGATAACAAAAAACTTGTAATCCCCATACAAAAGGTTAGAGTTTTTTAACCTCTTAGTCAGCATCTGTAGCCAACCTTTTCATAGAGAGATACTGACTGATAGTTTGTGAGAAATTATTTAATGCACTTCCTGTGTCAAGGCAAAAGGACTGTTACGCTTAAACATGTCATGCTTGTCAGACATTTGTCCAACCTATTCATCTAATCCCAGATATCAAATGGTCCACTCCCAGGAAATCTGTTCCTGTGCATCAGTACCTATAGAATCAGTTTCTTACTGATCATCTCATATGCGATTTAAATCCTTTAAGTCTTTTCCAACATTCCTTTCATAGGAAGAGCAGATCAATATTGCTATCTAATCTTACAAAACAAACAAACAAAATTCCCTTTTCTAGGTTCATCTTTTTTTTTTTTTGGTACAATATGTTTCCTAAAACTCTAGTGATATTTACCTCATTTCTACAAACAAATCACACCTTTCTTGACTGTCCTAGACAATATAGTAGAGCTGAGGCTCTACCCAAACTTATCAGAGAAGAGGAATTACTCAGTTGTTTTGCAGGCTCTGTATTTGTTTATATATTTCTATGATTACATTTTAGCAGCAGCATGGCATTATTGACTCATATTTTACTTGCTGTTTACTAACCACAAAACTTCTGCAGAACTACTATCTAGACATTTGATCCCAGTGGGTATCTGTGCTGATTATTCTTGTGACAGGATAGCAAGTTGAACTATTCCATATTCATTTTTTCAGAGGATGCCTCTTGTTTTTCAATATTATTTTGCATTCTAATTCTCTCCTGTAATATACTGATGAATCCTCTAAGACTTTTTTCATCTTTATTTTTAAGAAGCATATGCTTTATTTCATTATTTAGTCATTAGTGACTACAAGTAAAGTACTGGCCCAAAAGAAACTTATGAAGAATTCCAACTGATACAACTATTTTTCTAATTTTGCATGTGAACAAGGCTTTCCTCTTGCATCCCTTTTATAGCAGTTTTCATAAATTCCACTTCCATCCCAGATGAACAGTGTACAGAAGCATTCACTTTAATCTAAATTTCAATCCTCTCAAAGACTATTATATTTTCAAACAAAAGTAATTAATCTTCTAAATTAAAATAACAAGAGTCAAGATATGCAAAATTTAATTCAGGAGGATTAATTATAATCAAATATGTTGGTGAAGGCATTGTTGATTAACAAACAATTATTTATTGAAGCTTTATCTATTAAATAAATCTTCTGAAATGTGGCAGTAGTTTGAAGTCCTCATGTCTGTCAACAGAAGACTAAAAAGATTTTAAAAAATTGTTCCCACTAACAGAAAATACTAAAAATTGTTTATTTCATCTTCTTTACTTCTCTCTCCCTTCTTTCTCCTCTCTCCTACTTTGTTTTGAATCTTATCTATTTTGAAGTTATGCTTACTCTTGCTACTTTAGGGTGGGTTATTTTATATCTTTTGGGGTATTTTTGTTCTTAACTTTAGATAATTGATATAAAAAGTAGGTTATCATTGTGGATAAATTAATAATAAAAATTAAGACAAAACAACTGACAAGCAAAAATTCAACTTGCATAAATAGAGCCAACAGACACTTTATTTGGAAGGTGTACATTTAGCCTGATGAGTGGTACTATAAAATTCTGATAAATCATTTTACAAAACTATTATTTCAGACATTCACAAATGATCATAATTCCATTTATAGAAAATATAACAGTGCATGTAGAGATTAATAATAAATGGATATATACTAATATTATTCCCCATTCCAATTTATAAGTAGAGAAATAACAAGGAATTTGAAAAAAAGTGGTGGACAAGGTCAGCCTGAATGCCTGGATTAGCAACATACCTAACCTGTCTAAAACGTAAAAAGAACTTACATCTCCATAGGCAACCAGAAGTCTGTCTAAGAACAGAGACTTGAGTATCTGAAGTTAAAGTGCCACATATTCTTGCAAATACACACGCAGTGTTCCTTTCTTTTTGTGTGTTTTATCCATACTTGCCCAAAACACGTAAGACAACTTGCATGCCCTGAAAGAACTTCTTCATTGCTAAATTATAAGATATTCTGGAAGGAGACGCAGTTTCAACAAAACCACACAGCACAACAAACCTATGCATTAGGTATGCATCCTGTATTTTCTCTCTGTAAATATTTCTACACCCTATTTATAGGTATAAATCATTTGCGCAATTGAAGAATCACTAGAAAGAATTAGAGGCCAAAACAGGATTCAGTCCTAGGACTGTACCCAGCAAAGACAGTATAACGGTGTGATTATACCTTTTCAGATCAAAAAATCTGTGATTTGATTTGGGTTTGGGTTCCTCTTTGAGCTTTGCACAAAGCAACACTACAATAGCAGCAAAAAAAGATACCACAGGGTCAAATCAATGCTACTTTTTCCATATGGTTAGAGTAGGAGGAAGGATAAAAACAGATGACAGGTAAATCCAAGTGTTATAAAAGGTTCAACATTTTAATGTTGACAACACATAGTAAAACAGAAAACTTGACTGATGCAGTTTAAAAAGAATGAATGGCAGGTGATGCATTCCACACAATGAACCCAGCCATTTATTAGACAATAAGAAAGTAAGTGCCTTAAATTCAGACAATTCAGTGTAATAAAGATTATTGGTTTAAATTCAAAAAATAATTTCTAAATGGCCTTTTAAAAAAGACATTTTCATCTTTCAAACTCATTTTGAGATAATGGCAAATGTTGAAACAATGCCAAAGACCAAAACAAAAAATCTCTTATTTTCAACCAGTTCTAATTTTAAATGTTTCATTTCTAATATTGTTTTAATATAACAAGCTGAAGCAAATAATTCCAAACTGTGGAATACGTACCACATTGACCTAAGTCTTAATTCTCTCTGCACTTTTCTGTTGGTTTGTTTCTGAGAATAATATACTCATGCTCATCCTTTCTTTTCCATTTTATCTCATTAATTAAAGTCAGTATCTTTCGTGTGACAATATCATTAGCATGTACTCCCGTAAATTGATGTCTTTCGTCTGAGGTGAAAGCAGCTTCTGTATAAACACCAGGCTAAGATGAGTGTCCTCTGATTTCTGTAAGTTACCCCTAGGACTTACCGTGAATCTTTTACGTTAAAGCCTCTAGACACATCAACCCAGCTGGCTCAAGTAGAACAGATCAAGTTCCACATGAAGTAGTGAAAATGGAAATCTAGAGATAAGATGTGCCTAGGTAAGTGAAAGGATGGATTCTGGATCCTAACTGCTAGAAAAGGTATATGTGACACAGTCAAAACGTGCCAGGGAGATAGATAGTAAAGGACTGATGAGTGAAGAAATAGGAGGTATGATTAGAAATGTGGTTTGGAAAACCAGGATACACATGACAATGACCTGTGATGTTCTGAATGTGCATCTTTATGACTATAGAACTGTAACGCTGGTCTAAGCTTACAGTAATCCTCAGCATTGCCAATACAAATACTCAAAACTTAAGGTGGAAATAAGAGACATGGAATTATAGTCATATACGTTACAGATATTACAGGTATTTCTTGTAGCTGATAAAATAAATGAAAACCACAGGCAAGAATGTGCCCTTGTGGCCAAGAAGGCCAATGGTATCCTGGGGTGCATTAAGAAGAGAGTGGCCAGCAGGTCGGGGGAGGTTATCCTCCCCCTCTGCTCTGCCCTGGTGAGGCCACATCTGGAGAGTATATTGTGTCCAGTTCTGGGCTCCCCAGGTCAAGAAAGACAGGGAACTACTGGAGAGAGTCCAGGGGAGGGCTATGAGGATGATGAGGGGACTGGAGCATTTCTCTTCTGAGGAAAGGCTGAGAGAGCTGGGTCTGTTTAGCCTGGAGAAGAGAAGACTGAGAGGGCATCTCGTTAATACTTATAAATATGTAAAGGGTGGATTTCTAGAGGAAGGGGCCAGACTCTTTTCAGTGGTGCCCAGTGACAAGACAAGGGGCAATGGGCACAAACTGAACACAGGAACCTCCATCTCAATATGAGGAAAAACTTGTGTACTCTGAGAGTGACCGAGCACTGGAGCAGGCTGCCCAGAGAGGCTGTGGAGTCTCCTTCTCTGGCGATATTCAGAACCCGCTAGGATGCAATCCTGTGCAACCTGCTCTACGTGATCCTGCTCTAGCAAGAGGGTTGGACTAGATGATCTCCAGAGGTCCCTTCCAACCCCTACCGTTCTGTCCTGTGATTCTAAGAAGACGCATCTGATTACATTGAAAATATATATTGAAATTTTGAGATAAATCTCAACATATATTTTAAAGAAATTTATATTGTTTTGTTTATTCAGAAGTGAAATGCTTTCATTTCTTATTCTGTAGTAAATTAGAGTACAAGTGTAAATTATGATAATGGTCTATTCTATTATTACAGTTAAAATCAACATTTTAAAAATATTTTTATATAAATGATTGAAGATTAATAGAAAAGGATTTAAACAAAATTATAATCATAAGTAAACCACTCTTACAAAAATAAATTTTAATATTTTGGACCTGTGTTTGTCTTAAATAATTGGTAAACTATGATTTTTTGAAATAAAAATCAAATTTTAGACACTACTGAAATTCGGGTTTTGGTAAAGTTTATTTTGGGATTTGGGGGGAGGAGGGTTAATATTACTAAGGATGACTACTTTCTGTGAAAGTTGCAGCAGTTTTCAAGTTTTTACAGGTTAGATTTCCTTTTTCAAACTTTCAATGGCATATATTAAGCTTTTTCCCTAGTGCAAATAGTTTATTTCAGGTCATCAATCCCGTATTCTTAAAAATTATTCAAGGAACACCAGGGAATTTGTATACTAGGAAATTCTACCAAAATATCGTAGCATAATATTTAAGGAGCAGTTTTCACCTAAAAAATGCAACTTTGAGATATAAAAGGAAAGAGCAATCTCTTAAGCCGCTTGCATCAGAGTATAAAAACTGTGTCACAAGGATAAGAAGTATCTTTTAGAAAGCAATGATCATATGCTAAGAATATGTTAACCTATATGTAGCAGCACTATCGTTATGAATTTAGCACAGATACCACCAATATGCTCTATTTTTTTTCCATGTATACTATTGAAGTGAACTTCACTGCTCACAAAAATAGCGTAGGGAAACCAACTATAATTCATTTATTAATAACTGTGTAGGAATTCAAACATTAAAACTATGTGTGTATGCATAAATGTATAAAATATGCAAATATATATACATTTTTATACATATATGTATTCTATTGTTTATACAAATAAAGAAACACAGATGATATTTAGATGTCTGTGTGCACATAAAGACCTTTATATGTCCATACTATTATTATTACAAAATTGGTTTTATCAGGAAACAAAAAAGATATTCAAGCCACCAGTATTTCTGGACGCTTACCTATACAGATTCAGCATCAATTAGATTTTCTAGAGATAGCTGTTCTTCTTTGTACATGCTTTCTCTGTTACTATGGAAAGGCTGAACAGCATTTCCCTTTTCTAATGCTGTTTGACGTTACCTTTAAGACAACCATAGTTTCAGAGGTATTTTAGTGATTTAGCTACTCTCTGTGCAGCTATTTCCATTGCCAAATCTTTTCTTCCTGTTGAATCTTTTGGAAATACTCTGGTAAAACAGTGAAAGCATTTCTGAAAATAAGTCCGGAGGAAAAAAATAATGATGTTTTAGCCAATGTTTAAAGTATGTGGATAGCAACAACAAATATAACTGTCAAGCCTTGCTTTCTAGTGGGTTTAGTGGGCCCATGTTTCAGAGCAGCACCCTTACATGCATTGGGATGAGAGATATGCTTTTTACTAATGCTATGAAAATCTACCAAGATTTAATTAATTCTACCCTTTTAGAACAGTTTGAATTTGCAATGTAGACTTCAAATGATGTTCATTTTCTCAAATTTAATTGAACATTAAACATTTAAATTGAACACTTAAATCTGAACTAGCCACTTTAGACTACTGTTACTCTCAGTGAAGAGAAATAGGCATGTCTGGAAGACAATTCACCTTATTCTAAGATGTGCATCTAAGAAAGAGATAAGATAAATCCCCATCACTGACAGAATGAATTACTCAAACTTAAGTGTCTTACTGACCCATTAAACAGCAAATGGTACTATCAACTTGGCAGCAGTTGAGGAAACAAGTCAGAGGAACACAGTAAAACTGGGAGAAAACAGGAATGGGAATTCCGTTAGGATTCCATTAAAACTGACAAAGGAGCTGGAGGAAGGCATAAAGGATACTGAAATTCAAAGATTATAAAATAGCGGCAGAGAAACAGAAGAATGAGAGGCCTGACAAGCTGTTAAGAAACTAGGTGATAATTGAACTTAATTTGTAAAACTATCTAGGACAAGATACAGGAAAGGACAGTTCTGCATTAGAGTAAGTAACCTGGTGAGTAAGCCAAGGAGGCAGATGGGAAGAGAAGCCAGTAAAATCAAGTAACACTGTCTGGATAAGAAACCTAGGATTTGAATAAGGCAGCCAGGAATAGTTTGAGACTGTGGAAAGAAGAACAAGGCAAGGATAAGATCCAGAAGGAGAACATAAAATTAAGGAAAAAAAAATAGAGTTTAAAGAGGATGAAACAAAAGGAAGTAAGTTTGGGAGCACCAAGAAGAAAAGTGTATGAGTCTGTGCTTGCCACCAGGATCTCAAATGCAGCAGAAGATTTTGAAGACTTGCTACCCCTTCAACTCTCATATTCCCCAATCTTTCTGCAGAGAGAGTATGCAATCACCATTGTAATCATCCACACGGGCAATAAGAGCTTCCTTTTGCTGTCAATTATTCTATTAGTTCAAGTGGGAGTGGGGTATACAGTGAATACTCAAGTTTCAGCCCTGCATCCTAATGGTGGAGAAAAGAAATGACAGAACATGAAGTGACATATTCTGCTTCTTTTGTTAAAAAACAGAACTGCTAAACAACCCTCATTAGAAGTCCTGTTCTTGAAGTAATAAAGGCAAAGACTTCACAGTTAGGGAATTCCAGAACTAGACTTTCCTTGTAACTTTAATTCCATCTATGTATATACATGCAGACCTTAGCTATACGATCATGCTCTATTTTTGTCACCAGATTCTTTTGCATCCCATGCACAGAATATACATCCTCTGAGAATGAATCAGAACTTGGAGGAGAAAGGTCCATGGTCTGTGTTGTGTATGAACCCTGCCTCTTTTGTTGTGAAAGTCAAAAGTATAAGTATGAAAGCATAGAAGTTATATACCCATTTTTAAAAGTTTCATAATTGAGTTGAAAAGCCAGCTCATGGTAAAGACAAATGAATTATTCTCATCTGATTTCATAACCTAGAAATGCAGAGTTGTGTGATCTATATTCCACCCTTAGCATTAAATTACATTCCTAACAGAGGAGTCTATATGAGGTAGCCAAGTCAATGGAAAACATAAGCAGCTATAAATTTGACGTCTATAGTATCTAATTTTAGGATCTGGCTATCACAGTTGCATCCACAGTATCATATTTTGATATCTAAATAATACCAAGAGGATAGCATCTCAGAAAGACCACAGCCATGTTCAGATGAGAAAATACTTAATGGTGTGAGAGCTCACAAGCTGGACTAACACATGGGAAGGTGTCTTGCATTTCCTCTTTTTGTAAGCCCAGGTACCAAGGTCAAAGCTGTAAGTGGGAAACTCCATTTACTTAAAAACCAGAGCCCAAAATCCTCTCAAGACTAGATACAACAGTACATCAAGCACTTAAGCTGTAAATTTTGAGTGTAGTGGTGAACGGTGCTGAGGGCTCGTGAGTAACTGCATCTTCACGGGATTTGGACAGTGTAAAGCAAGCAAAGCAGGCTACCATTCACTGAGGAAGGAGGAAAGGAAATACTGACTCTGCTTATTTAGTGAATACCATTCATGTTGAGGGTTGATTAATATGTCATGTGGAAAAAGCAAACACGATCATGCAAAAATTCCATCATAAACTCATAGGAGCTGATGTCTATATAGGAAATCTTAGCACTGGTATTTTCCAAGCGGTTTTTTGTCGATTTATAAATCTTAATTGCAAATTAATTCTATAGGTAATTTTTTCCTAAAAGCTTTTTCTTACATAATTAAGATCAAAATAGAACCTATGTTTAAATATCTACTGGCGTTATTGCCTAATTTGACATGCAAGCTTTAAAACAATTTGATATGCAAGTTTTCAAGCAAGCAATTTTAAGCAATCAAATAGTGTTTTAACACTAATTGTTCACTGCGAAACGTTTTTTTGTTTTTACAAATCTGAAACATATAAAATAGTGGCATAATTGTTCTATCACGCATGACCTATCGTCTTAATGCCAATGGGACTACCTACATAACCTTAGTTACACGTATGAGCACCTGTACAATTAACATGACAGGATGTTCTTTAGAAGCATACAAAACCAAATTAATAAAGTAGAATATATTTGTTATTACCCAACCATATTCTCTCATTAAATAAATTCCATATTATCTAACAGAATATTAACAGTAAAAGTAAGAATTAAAGATCATTCAGCTAAGTGTTTAACTTAGATGTGAAAACAGAATAACTACAAATCCACAAATAGCCAAAACCAGGAATTCTGCACATGATATGGGCCGAAAAAGGATTCAAGTACATTATTCATGTATCAAGCAGAGGTGAGCAACCAGAAAAAAAACAAAACAAACTCTTCTGGAGATACAGGGATCCCAAGTAGAAGCCAAAGGAAAAAAAAGTGTAATTTTCACTTGTACATACATATTAGTAGTAGAAACAACAATAAATTTATTAATCCCTAGCATAAAAAGAAAGCCACCTTGTTGACCTGCTCCTCACATTATGCCCTACCACTGGGTTACTAGCTAATACTGCCCAGAAACCTCCTGTTAACAACATTTGAAATATCATGGATGTGATCTACATTGAAACATATCCAAATCTGAATTCTTACCATTTTCACACAACAAAAATATTGTTTATAGAACAGTCCTAAAGTCATTGCTAAAAATGTACAGGACAAAATACTAAGGAGAGCTGGTTGTTAACAATTTTGCACTCACTGCACCAAACATGCAAGTGTATTCCTAAAGGCGTGGTGGAAGTTCCATATATTCGTCTGTTTATGTATTTGGTGGTATCTATCATTCAGGACTAAATGGTAGTTTACATATCCTAGAGTCATAATAAAATAAAGAATTTGGCACCATTTATAAAAAGACTAATTTCTACAGAAGGAGTGAGACGTAACTTGTTAGGGCATAAGACGACTGTTGGATCACAGAGCTTTCAAGCACAGCACTGCCATTTTTGCAGCACTTGACCACCTATTGCCATAGCATTCAAAATTCATATAGGTAAGTGAAAGGCTCTTAGACAGAAAAAAGAGAAAGGAAAGTCTCGGACGCTAAAACTATCTTCAACATTTTCATATCTCAAAAGGTGGCATTGTTATTGATAATGAAATGGTATCTACCTGCCTTAGCTATTTTAAATCTGAACAAATTTTAGCATATGCCTTCAACAAGACTACAAGCTACCCATGACTACATATGTTGTTTCAGTAGCAATGAATGAAGAATATGGAATAAATGCATTATACAAACCCAAGAATAGTAAGAATAAATCAGATCTATATTATCACAGAGTACGTATGTGATGAGGAAGTTCATTCTAGCAAGTCAACTCTTAGGAACAAACTAAGTGGTGCCATTAAAATTCAGTAAGCTTCTGTCAGTATGCAGATCTCTGAAGATTCTCAGATCAGTGACACACCTAATATAAAATCCATAGAATGAGATTATATTTGTACCAGTTTTAACCTCTTCTATTCAGTTCAGAAATCCTGAAGACATTATTTTTATTTTACCTGTCTTTATAGTGTATCTTGATAACTTTTTCTATTGAATCCTAGGATAAGCATCTTCTTTTTCAAAATAATAACTTACAATGTTCATGAAAACTTGAGCATCACTTTTTCTTTAAAAATGTACCCTAAGTCGTTCATCAGCTATTCCACATTTGTTTAAACAATGCAGCTCCCATGAAATGAACCACATGAACTGACCAAACAATGAAGAGTTTCAAGTAGAAAATATATGCTTTTAGTCTCTATGAAAAAGGTTAACATACTCAAAGTTATATGCATGTGTATTTTTATCTACAACTATATTAATCCAAACAAACACACGGGGCTGTCTCTTTAATAAAATATTTAATACCATATGCTTTACTTTCAATATGAAGAACACAAATCATTTTTTTTTCTTTTCATTTTAGAAATAGAACTATACATTTCTCTCCATAGAAAAAGTAATAAGTGACAAGGGAAATGAAAATTAAATTATTTTAACCATAGGGAGGTGGAGGTAAGCAGAGTTAAACCAATGAAGCATTTTATCCTCAGGATTATCTGTATCACAGTATTTCTGGAAGCTCTATGTTTGCAACATTTCCCACTTCTCATGATTTTAATTTCAGTTTGGGCTGGAGGGGGGCGGGAGCAGGGATTGAGAAAGAAAAGCAGTTCAACATTAAAAGAAGTTTCATACGAAACACAAGCACCTGGATGTGTCTCGCTTTTTCCTACACCTTCTCGGCTGTCATTCTGTTGATGACTCGTAAAACAAATTCTTATTTTTCTCTGAGGTAGGCTGTGCCACGTTTTAGTCGCCGAGTACCAGCAAAGCGGACGTTTTTACTTTTGAGCTTTCACCTGGCGTTCCAATATTCCGAACAACATCACCTCCCCCGAGCATTTTAAGGAACTTCTGAGAAAGTTGGGTGGCGACGATCCCCAGCGCCAAGCGCCGGCTTCGAGAGGCGGCAGTGCACGGGCCAGCCCCGCGGGCAGGGCAGGGGCAGGACCGGGGAAGGCAGCGCAGGGGCAGGACGAGGGGCCGGGGCAGCATCCCCTTCCCGCGGCACTCCGCCCCTGAGGCTGGCTGGTCTCTCCCGGGACCTTCGGGCAGCCCCTCCGCCGCCCTTCCCGCACAGCGGGGCTCCCCTCCGCCCCCACACCCTGCCATTTCACACGGAGGAGCCCTCCCGCGCCCCGGCCCCACCACCCTCCCGCAACAATGCCCGCACACTTGCCCATCCACGCCCCACGCCCGG